>JABVXU010000087.1:0-165803 GCA_013365365.1 Cruorifilaria tuberocauda
CCACTGGAACACCAGCAGCATTTGTCGGTAGAGGTCTTCCATTCTCATCAATTACTCTCCCATCTTGATTTGTGGGTAATAAATTTCCATCTACTCCGATTACTGGATAAACTGGTTTTCCGTTAGAATCTGTCGGAAGGATTTCGCTATCGATTCCTCTAGCAGGATAAATGAGAGTACCGTTTTTATCACTAGGTAGTGGTCGTCCGTTTCTGTCAACAGGTACTCCGGCAGCATTGGTTGGGATCAAGTTACCGTCTGGATCAAGGACATTTCCATATTTTCTAGGAAGTAACCTGCCATCTGGTCCAACCACTGAATAAACTGGTCTTCCATGTTGATCCGTTGGTGGTATTGGACAATCCAAACCATCCTTCGGATAAATAGCCTGTCTCTCACTATTAGTTGGTAGTGGTTCATTACGGTAATTCACTGGTTCTCCAATGTCATTCGTGGGTATTACTTTCCCAAAAGGATCTAAAACAGTACCATCTTCCATCGTTGGTAGTAAATCGCCGTTCGGTCCGATGATATTGAACGGTCGTTCTACTCTTTTTGTCTGTTCTGGTTCTGGAACTACTGTACTTCTGCCATCAGTTACTGATAGTATAAATATGCCATCAGAAGTGGTTGGGAGTACAGTTTCAGATTCGTCGACTGGATATCCTTCGTTATTTACTGGCACTAATTGTCCGTTAGGACCAATGATGCGTCCCATCTTGTCGCTTTTAAGAAGTTTTTCGTTATATTGTACCTTCACAGGTTGTCCATTAGAATCAGTCGGTAAGATATAATTACCTACGTAAATAAAATTCCCATCAGAATCCTTTGATAGCACTTCATCTTTCTCATTAATAGGCGATCCGGCATCATTGGTTGGAATAAATTCTCCATCTTCGTTAACAAATCGACCATTCTCCGCTGTTGCCAGTAATACTCCGTTCGGATAAAAAACTGGATAAATAATACGTCCAAGTTCATCTGTTGGTACAGCTTGTTGAGTGACAGTTTCCAAATTCAAAACCATATACCGACCCTGTTCATCAGTTGGATAAGGTGAACCATCAATACTTATTGGCCGTCCAGCGATATCTGTTGAAAATATTTGCCCGCGCTGATTGATATACAAACCTTGCTGATTTTGCTGGAACAGCTGATCATCCGGTCCAACAATTGGATAAATTGGTTTCATGTTAATATCAGTAGGTAACGGTTGTCCATCTTTTCCAATAATAGGATATATGTATTCTCCTTCATCGTTACGATGCAAAGGAATACCATTTGGACCTATAGGTCGGCCTTCATCATCCCATGCGATTGGATTTCCCAGATTATCCACCATTTGTCCGTATTCATTGGTAGGCAAAGGTTCACCATCAATACCAATAACTTTCGGCAAAACACGATCTTTCTGGCTTGAATCAATTAACCGTGGCGAAATACCGGTGCTAATCAGCTCTCTATTGATATCAGTAGTTATTTCTTCCATATCCTGCCAAATGGTTCGTCCGAACTCGTCAGTTGGAGAAGGGTGGGTTAATTCTTTCTCCTTCTCTGACTTCGGTATCAAGTCATCAGGAAGAATTGGCGTGGTAGACAGCTCTTTTGAAAATTCGGATTCAGGAATCAATGTTGGCGGAGTAACCTACAATATTTAATTTTCCAAAATTTAAAATTGAGTGCTTTAGGAAGTTGAGAAAACATTTTATGGAATATTTAGACGACAAAAATATCATAAGAAAATATAAGTTTCAACCATATAAAAAGTCTAAAAATGTCCGGTACTAATTCTAAGACACATTTCTTATAAACTGAAACAGTGAACTGTAAATTATTTAAGATTATTGAATATTTACTGCCAGAAATCTGTGTTTGATATTTAGAGATTTTGCATAAGTTCAAATCCTTCGAATGTTTAAAATAAGGTATATAAGATTACTTGAACAATGCCAGCTTCCTCATCGTCTTCTATAAGTTCGCATGATTTCTTATCATTGGCAAGTTTGAAACCGTTATGACAGTAGCATGATGGTGTTATCATTCCTTCCCCATCCTCTTCAAACATGCAGGCATGTGCGCAATGGCATTGAATATCTGTAATACTCAAACTTATCATCTTAACTATGAAACTTAAGAAGTGTCAAAAAATCTATTTTAATTTCCTATATACACTAGATTTACTGTAGAAGGTTCTAAAATTTTTGAGATGTTTAACAAGCGAAAAAATTTTATAGGGAAGAAAGGTAACCTCCGGAGGGTATGCGTATTTTAGTTGGTTCACTTGCAAGATTACCGCCGTCCTCGAATTTCGTAGTAACCTTAAATTAATTTCAAATTAGCTTGAAAACTATTTGTGTGAGGAAACATATGTTTATAGTGGATGCCGTAAGTTAATCATTATTTTTGAATAAAGCAACTTTTGGAATTTCTAATAATTAATAAATATAAATTATGCGGAACGCTTACCATAAAATTATATTCAGTATCAGGTTGTAAACTGTCTAGCATAATCTTATCGGTGACATTGGCTGGTGTTTCCATATACATTACAGCTGATGGGTTATTATCTGGCCAGTATTTGATAATGTATTTCTGAAACTTCAAAAAGCATTGAAGCATTAAGGACTCTGATTTTGCAAGATGCTATACAGTTCAATTTAGTTTTTTGGCACTTGAAAAATTTCGAAACGATAATTACAGAGGTGTACTATGCTCAATATTGAAGTCTTTCTACTTATTTATTATAGACTATTATTACATTCTTGAAATCTTAAACTTTTCCTCTTCCTACAGCTCATGATAATCCAACCTTGATCGGTTCTGTAGCAAGTGCTGGCTTAAAATCAAGAACCGTTTCACCGTTGATATCAGTTCCAACACGTATATCGCTAGCTGGTTCTACAATTTGTGACAAGAATACAAATTTGTCATCAAACTTTGCATTTTTTACAACAACACTACAAGTTACTTTTTGGAAACATCAGGAAATTTATTCTATGAATTAAATAGATATTTTCTTTTTTGGTGACAATTATCACTGAAAGGAAATACGAGATTCTCAAATTTTTAAAGTAAATTATTCTACTTGCGCTTTCTTTTGCAAGAGACAATTATGTTCAAATCGATAATCGGTATTATTTCTTTCTTCTCTTCTTTGATCCGTCATTTAAAAGAATAATTTAAAGTGGAAAATTACTTGGAGTTACAATATCGAGGACTGGTGTTTTGATTCCAGCAGATGGTTGTTCGATCACTAAATGATATTTGGCACCTGGTTCCATTTCTGGGATAGCTACACGCTCCAAGGGACGATCATCAGATGGAATTAAATTCCAGGTTTCAAAAGGTTTTGATGGATTATCAGTCCAATAGATATTCCAAGGACCGTGCTAAAATCCCATAAATAACAGATTTATTTCCAAAACAAAGGATATGAAAGTGAATTTACAAAAATACTTACAGGTTCTTTAAGATAATCCGGTAACTTATCCGTAAAGTGTACTACTACCTCACCATTCTCATTTTTCGCAACCACAAAATCATTTTTCCACGTCGGTTGAAGATCTGAAAAAATTGTGATGTTTATATCTGACTTTGAACATTCATTAAAAGAGAAAAGTGTTCATTATTTTCATCAATTAAATTAATTCTTTTTTAAGGATGAAATCTCAATTCTCTCCCATGCACGATAAGCTGATAATGGCTAAATGGTCAATTCAAACAGAAGTAACAATAATTTTTGAGTTTCTGTCAAGATATAAATAGCAAATAAGAGAACTGAAAAAATTAAAATTAAGCATAAATATTCCAAATTTTCTCATCAGATTTAAAACTCTGATTAGATATATTTAATATTTATAGAAGGTCGAGAACAGGCTGAGACGTTTTCAGACCTGGAACAAGACGAACACTGATTGTCCAATTGGCGAAACCGAGCGGATTTTGAGCAACGCAGTTAAATGAAGTATCTTCAGTAATGTTTGATACCTTCAGAAACCATACTGCATACTTTTGATCGGCTTTTACCTAAATATTCCCGACATATATCGTTTATCGAGAAGATATCAAATATGAAAATTCGCTACAAAGCATATGAAGACCAGTAGTTTATGAATAATTTACTCAAATAAATGAAAAAAGCCTCGAAATTTGAATAAATTGATATGGAGAATGGGTCTGATCGTACTGCTTTTTGGGTTTGAAATGTTAAGCGGTCAGATACATAAGAAAATAGTGGTGCAAAAATTGTAGCATTGAATTTCTATGGAGAGCCTATTCGTTTCCATTATTCCGCCAATTACAAAACCTAATGAAAAGGATTGAAACATTATAGTAAATAAAAAAAAAGCGATTTTGAACTGTTGCAATTTTCAAAAACACGAAACCCAAGCAGGATCAATGGGATAGTATCCGGAGCGGATCCATTTGACTGCTGGACGAGGTTGTCCTGTTGCATTACATGAAAGATCAAGTGCCGATCCTGGAAGGATCGTTATTTCTGTTTTACCTTCAACACCGTGATCACCATTCGAAATGAGAATATATGGAGGGTTACCTGAAGTTTAAACAATGTTTGTTCGAGTGGTTCAAAAATTCATATTTGTTTAAAATGGAAAATAACTTTGAAATATCGTTTTCTCACATCTATTATTTGGTTTTTAACTTTTATTCTTTCACTTTTTGTTCTTTCAATTTGGATAAATTTTTAATTATTTAGCTTGTAACGGCTCATTTATTATTATGATTGTAAAAATAAAATAAACTCTAAGTAGATAATAAAAGAAAGAAACTTAGAATAATAAACCCTCTGGAAGTGTTTTGGTGATGCAGGCATCAGAATATACTCCCGGTCCATCCGGGTAAACAGCACGAATCCGAAACACATACTCGGTATCTGGCTCAAGTAATCCATCAATCTTGTAATGCAGTTTATCGCCATCTTTTTCCTTTATTGGTATCATGCTCCTAGAAACAAAAGGTAAGAGAAATTTAACATAGAAGTTATAATTCAATTTATTACCGCCCAAATTAGTCAGCTGGGAAGTGTTCATATCAATAAATAATAATGATAATTTTAAGGAAGAGGAAGAAATAGAGAAATTAAAGGCATTTTATAGGTGTAGAAAGCAAATTATTTATCACTTACTACTCGCAGCTTATCTATCACTTTTAATCTCATTATTCCGTGCAGTTCGTTTGTACTGTGTTACCAGTAATTCGTCATTACTTTCGAAGTATACTTCTTAAAGATTAAATCCGTCTTCAAATGTAAATTAAGCCTAAATCATTAATCGAAAAGCTTCTAAAGGATAAATTAAATGACTTTTACTGAAAAGAATATTTTATCAGCTTTCACTTCTATTTTTATCATTAATTTATACCTATATAACTCAATCTGTCAAGCTGAAACGCTATCTGTAAAACGCTCATATCAGTTTGATTTCGAAAATTTTCATCTCAAGGGAATCTATTTCAGAAAGCCTTGGTATCATCTTTTTCTTCGCTTATAGTTTCTATTAGCAGAAAAGCGTACCAATCATCGATGCTCGCTAAATCATCTTCCCAGATTTTGGCATCTGCTTTAATGTAGTACAATTCATAGCTAATTGGTGGTTGTTCGCTAGTAATTGGCTTGCGCCATTCAACATGTGCTGATCGCTGACTTTCTGGTTCAACCTTTAAGTCAAGCGGTGGACCTTCTCGAGCTAAAATAAATGTGATTAATAATATGTTTTGCAAAAAATATATTTTATTCTTTTCTCTTTCCTAATCATCTAACTGATTCTTTTGAAAATTCCAAATATTTATTTCAAAGCTTAACTGATTTTACATTTTAAACCAAACCATTGATTGAAAGAAATAATCCATTTAATTAATTTTACGACGTATGTATTATATTTACAAGCAAACGGTGAATGTTTTATTCGCCCAATTTCTTTCCCCATTTTCTCGGAAGTTTTATAAATGTTAAATCAAACCGCGTGATATCGTTCGAATAGTATTCTGTTCCGAATATGGTCCGGGTCCATCTTGATTGACAGCTTGTAGTACCACAGCATACGCAGTATCCGGTTCAATAAAATCTATTAGATCAGCTTTCTGAGATACTCCAGTCAATGGTTCACTATCCTTATGAGATGTCATCCATTCGGTTATTGGCTTCTTTGGAATTTGTCCCATTTGATAAATTATATTCTGGAAACAAACAAAAGTGTGCTTTTTTTTTGCAAGAAATTAATGCTAGAATGCTCTAATATATCCATATAACTCCACATTCAATGGTAACTTTTACTTTCAAATTTTATTCGAAGTTGGAGCACAAAATTAGCCCAACCTGATCATCCAGTGGAGTGTAATAAATCATATAACGAGTGATATTTCCATTGGGTATTGTTGGTGGATCCCAACAGATGTTAATTGTTCGCGGTTTTATGGAATTTAATCGGATATTGCCTGGAGCATTCCCGGGACCTAGAATTTCGAAATAAATTCTTCCGCTCAGCATAGCAAAATAAAATAAAACTATAAATATAAAAGTTTCTTTAGAAAAATGCATATATTTATAGTTTGTTGCAATTTCAAGCTCTCAAGTTAGGATAGTCTCGGGTAGTTCAATTCATGATATAACAATGCAAAACAAAAAGAAGTCGTTAAAACAAACCAGTAACAAAAATTTCAAAAGAAGTTTCGGTTCGACCACCATCATTTTCCGCTACGCATTTTGCTTTTATGGTCTCTTTCACATCTTGCAATCTTAGCATTCGTCCATCACTAAGAGGCTGAAGATACGTTTTCAGAAAATAAATCAGAAAAATTGGCGACAAAGAGCATATTAAAAAATTTTCGTAAACTGTCATTAATTTTTATTCGCTTAATGCAAAACTCTGTGTAAGATTTTAACAAACATCAAAAAATCTCCAAAAATTTGTTTTACCATAAGAAATTTTATTTTGAAATCCAAATTTTCGAATAGAACAAGAAATTTCAAATGTGGAACGCAATTTACTATGAGCAAGACTTGCTCTTAATATCTCCTGAAGATCTATTTTTTCAAAGAGTTTAAAAACAATAAAAAATTTATATTTCACTGTAAGAATATGCGGTTTCCAATTATATTATTTTTTGAATCCTTGTAATAAAAAGTGAAGTCTCTCTATTTTATTAAAATAATGAAATGTTATTATTGTTCCCCCCTGTTATTTTGACTTGAATTTTGAACAAATAAAAAGAAATTAGAAAAAATTAGTGAAAGGAAATGGAAAGCATAATATACCTGCCCATTTTCATCAATCCAAAAAACTTTCGGAGGAGGGAACCCACTTGATGAACATCCAACAGCATAATCGCTACCAGCTGGCAAACGTATCACATTGTCTGGCAAGTCAGCATTAATTTCTGGTTTTTCCGGTGGTACAACTGGAATGCATTCCGTCGTAGTTAATAGAGCTATTTATACTGGGCTATGCTATGTAATGAATGACTGTATAATGCTAAATAAAACTTCCTGATTTCGAATCCATATATTATACAATAAGAGCATTTCGGAATTGTAACTAAAGAGTTTTGATTGCCATCTTTCGAATTTAATGCCTCTTTTCGAATATCCGATTGTATACTATCTAAGCTCAATTAACTATTGCTAATAAAACAAACTTCCATCGCCAGTATGGATAACAATCGGTTCTGATGGTGGGCTATCAATTTCACCGCGAGCTGTTACCTGCAATAAATTAAACATGATTAGATATCAGTAAAGTTTCTTTTTTTGAACAAAACTTACTTCGTTTATTTAGCAGGTAAGAGTTGAAGAATTTTCTTTTAATTAACAAATCAGAAACAGTCTAACTTTAATTGAATAATTTGTATCAGGTTTGAAGTGTTCGCCGCCGATTGGAATGTTAACAGAAAAGTCATCATCTGATTCTGCCCAAAACATTTCTTTCCACTGTGCATCTTCACTTTTTGGATCATCAGCCGTGTAATGGATAATGAATTCCTAAATATATGACATTTGACCTTAATATCGATTACTGATAGTAACTGTGCAGTCCAGCATACGTGACTTATTTGAAAACAAGATTGGAGAAAATGAGAAATTTGAATTGTTGTACTATGTCATTAGTTAATACTGTGCAAACCTTAATGGGTTTTTCCGGATCTTCAGGATCTTTTGGTGCATCGAATTGAAGCGCAACAGTATTATTTTCATGAACTTTTATATCGGCCGGTTGAACAATAGCAGGAGCTAAATTTGAACTTAGGGTAATCAGTAAAGACGTGGATTAAATTAAAGTTTTTAAATATTTAATTTATTTTGAATTTTAAAAGACTTGAAAGATTATGCAAAAATTTTTTGCCCGAATAACCTAGTGGTAGTGTTGTCAGTCTGATCGGATCGGATAAAACACCCGGTCCACGATCACCAATCGCTTGCAATCGAACAGCGTAATTAGTTTTTGGTTTTAATCCAGCAAGGCGATACTTTTGCGGTACATCGGCTGGTACTTTTACAGTTTCCCATGTACGTGGAAGGCCTTCTCCTGTAAAAATAAAACTTATAAGTGTATTGAATTTCAAATATTCGAATAGAAGTATGATAAAATTTCACGTTCAAAATATTATAAACTAAAAAGTAGAAATAGTCAAATTTAGTCTTAGTTAATGATCTAATCAAATATTTTCACCGAATTATTGATTCTGCTTCTTACAACGGCAATAAAGCGAAATACAATCTCACTGAACTGATTTTTAATATTAGCATTGAAATGAATTCTGCGATTATTATAATACTATCGAATAGTGAAAGCAGTGAAAGCAAAAAATTAACATTACACAGTTTGCAAAAACGAAACTGATTTAGAACCAACCATCAGAAACCTCGCCGTAATGAATAACATAATCAGTTATTTTTCCGTTCGGATTATCCGGTGTTGTCCATTCTATATTTGCTGCCTGATTTTCTTGTGGAAAAGCGACAATTTCGTTTGGTGGAGTTCCAGGTCCTAAAATTTATAAAAATCAATTCTCATAAAAATAATGGAAAATTTATTATCAGTGATTTAAAAATTTGAAGAAACAACAGTCAAAGTTTGCGCTTCAATTCCTACTTTCGAGAATTTGTATGCATGTGTGTATGACTACATGCATGAGTGTATGCGTCAGTTACATATGTTGAAAACAAATGTGAAAAGAACACACCAGCTATAAGTATTTGTAACACTTCTTGAACCTGTCCAGCATTATTTTCAGCTTTACAAGTTGCGGTTTCATCTTTTCGCAAATCGGCTAACTGAAGAATTGGTCCCTGTATGACGTCACTGGCATTTGTACCAATAATCCACATAATGGTTGGTGGTGGTGTTCCTGTTGCAGTGCATCGTACAGATATTGAACCACGCGGTGGTAAGGTGGCCGGATTATCAGGCGGTTCCAGACTTATTACCGGAGGTGTTTCTGAAACAAAAGGTCCACCATAAACAAAATGAAATTTTTTCCTCGTCAAACGACATAATTTGAACTTATATATCTAAATTTAAATAAAATATTTATCCCATAAAAATATTGCAATTCAAAGAAAATATCAAAGCAGGATGTAGCAAATTGACCTCCACTTTCAGTTTTGACTGTTACAGATTCACTTGCTGAACCCTCTGACAGATCATTAGTTGCAGAAATTCGAATTCGATACAACTGGTTGGGCAAAATATCATAGATTTCTTTGTTCAACCGTAAAGTTCCGGAAGTATCGTTGCTTTGAATAACAACTTTATTCCATTGTTTGTAAGCATCATCTGGAGTTTGTTGTTCATCCAATGGAGTGAAATAAACTGTGTAAGCCTAAACTCGATAATTTTCAATCATCACTTTTTTGATAGAATGAAATTCTATTTGTCGCTTCCAAATATTAATAAATGCCATATCGTGATGGTTCAGATGAACTTGCCTGAATGGCACCATTGGGTACACTTGGTCCTGTCCAAGATATATCTATGGTGTTATCTTTCTCCACTGTTGTTGTTACATCCTTCGGTGCATCGAGTGGTGCTGAGAAAGTGAGTATTTGAGTAAAATTTACATTAAATGCATTAAATTTTCATTTGATGCATTAAAATTTCGATTCTGAGTCGAATAAGTTAATTAGCATAAAAAGTAATACAGGATTTACCTTAACCTCTTAAATTAGAAATTTAACGGTATGCGAAGTATTTCAGAAATTACCTCGCTACTAGTTTTTCTATGATAACGGAAATGGTGAAGGATTTGGTTGGATCATATGGGAAAAAAGAAAGTACCTCCACTGACTGTTTCGAATGGAACAATATCAGAGGATAAACCGTCACCCCCCTCACCGACTGCTATGACTTTTACATAATATGGAGTTTCTGGCTGTAATTGACCACGCTCCAATATCAGGTTCGGCTCTTCACTTGGCTCGGCATCAAAGGTACTCCAGCTGCTGAGAGGCTGGGCCGGATCAGATGTCACATACACCTTATATTTCTATGAAAAAATTGAAATAATTCGAAATTTTCCAAAAAACCGATTAAGAATTTTACGTTTTTAAGAGAACTTGCAAAATTTCTCACAAGAAATTCTTTTTGAATATTATAAAACAAAAGAAAAATAAAATAAAGAAACTCAATGCAATTAGTTTTTCTAATAACTTCATAAATTGCAAATATCTGAAAGAATTATTTTGTAATGAAATCACACGAACTGTAATAGGCCCATTAGGATATTTCGGTTTTTGCCAGAATATTGTGACACGATTATCTGGATCAATAACTGCTTGAATATTTTCTGGTGGGCTGCCCGGTTCTGAAATATTTTCTGAATAAGAAAATCATATCCAATCATATCTTAATTTTTATCGTCATTCTATTTATCTTACCCCCATCACAATTTTGTAGCAATGAATCGTTTCAGAACTTAATTAAAGCTTATTTAATTTTTATATAAAGGACTAAAATTTCATCCAAATTTCCTAAATGAAAAACACACTTAAAACATTGAAAATATGCCGATCGCTCACAGAACCATCAATATTTCGAGCAGTACATATTAATGCACGTTTAGTAGCTGTATTAGTGTTAACATTCAAAGAGTGGTACCGATGGGCTTCTTCTGAATCCGAATAAGCCGGGATTGGTATTGGTTCCTATAAAAGTTTCCAGTTTCTATTTATTTCGAATTGCAGATCTGTGATAAATCTTAAGTAGATACTGTGATACAGGCTATCAGAGTATGGATTCTTTAATTTCAGCTATCATTATCAAAAGTTATTTTGTTCAAAATTTATACTCAATTTTTAGTCTGACTTATAAAACCAATCATTTTATGCAAGTGCACTTATTGCGTGAGTAAATACAAACATACCTGTCCACTTTCAGTTTCATTGAACGGTAACCAAGTATATGAAATTTGAGGCGCTGGTCTTCCCTTCGCTTCACACTTAAATGCGATAGCCTGTAGCGGATCTACGACTGTTTCTGCATCGCTTTCCATCACTTGCGGATCCAATATGATCAGTTTTACAGAAAGCGGAATTGCTGAAAAGAAAAATGAATACAGGTAGTGATATTTTTCTTATAAGATGGAAAACTGATAAAAATATTATCTTTTATTTCACCCATACTTACAATACTGCAATGAGCCGTCGATGTTTTTCTTAAATCATACTGATAAACTGAAAAAATTTAGACCAACTATTTTTTCACCCTTAAATTGACTAAAGATCGAAACACTTATTAGAAATTATTGAAATTTCAACTTAATAATTGATAGATTTTTTTTCAACTTACCTGGAACATAAACTATGCAAATATACATCTTTCACTTAGCATTTCAAATTTCACGTATAAGAAGGAGAAAAACTGACGTTTTTTGCCAGTAGTAACATCATAAGCTTCGGATACGATACCAGGACCATCCTTAGTAGCAGCTTGTACTCGGACATTATAAGGTGTATCCTCATCTGCTGGAACAGTTACCTCAAGCTGATCGCCTCCAACAGTTGTTTGCTCCCAATCTTTCAAATCGTCGTCTGGATTTTTTGTATAGTAAATAATATAATTCTGAAATTCGTTACTTGCTAAATTATTTAAATTTAAGGAAAAGAACTCGAAATACTCATTTGTCGAACTCATCGTAGAATTAATGAGCATTGCCGTAATTGAAAAGTAAACAAATTTCTTTAATTTATTATTTTTTAAGCAATACAAAATTAACTTGTGTTGTAAATTTTTAAAAATTTATGCAGACTGAATGAAGAGTGCTTACGGTAATCTTTCCATTTGGATATTTTGGTTGACTCCAGGAGACTTTAAAGCCGTCTATAAATGGGACGGTTGCTATATCACGTGGTGAACTCCCAGGTCCAACAATTTTCACCTCAGTACGCTTTTCATCCGAACCTGGAAAGAATGACAAAATTAATAATATTGGTAAAAATATTCTATTTTCGGCAATATATGAATACTTTATATTTATGTCAAATCAATTATTACTGAAAATAAACTTCAATTTAAAAAAGTTTTTAGGATTCCTTGAACTCATCAGATGCTAAATTATTGTCAAATCTTAAAGAAATTTAAAGTACTTTTAACATTAAGAAAGAAAAAACAACAAACCATGAGCGTTGACAGCTTGACATGTAGCTACTCCAGCCCGATTTGTTTTCTCAGCAATTAGTTTACTGCTAGAACGATCTTGAGCATCTGATGGTGTTACATCATAAATGCGAAATTCATTCTACAAAACTCACTAATATCTTGGGAATTCCAACATATGGCGTTTTACTGGTTGAGATAAGTTGTCAACATGACCTTATTCTTATTATCTGTGATATCGCAAGACATCTGCATCCAGAAAACTAAGGAGCGTAGCGTATCAAATCTTTATACTGAAAACTGACCTTTCCATCTACAACTAGACCTCCACTCCACAGCCATAATATTTTCGGCCTTGGTACGCCAGTTGCTTCGCATTCAAAAATAAGTTCTTCATTACTTGGGTCTTTCACTATCTTTTCAGCAGGTGCGATTGTTACAGCTGGCGGACGAGCTATAATTTAGAAACAGATTAATCCTCTTTTTTCTCAATATTTTGTTGATTTTACCTTCATTTTTTCTTACTTGAAAATGATTACAATTGAAAAGAGATCGAATGTTTCACACAAACCAGCAAGCCAAGTTGTTAGAGTAAATTGGTCGCTGAAAAGACCGGGACCCAATTCATTATGTGCTCGTATTTTGAATGTGTAATCTTTCTTCTCTTTCAAATCTGCTATTCGCATAGAACGCGCATCTGCACTTCCAGCTTTTTCAACTTTCCACTGTTCATCTGGTAAATCCGAATTATCTGTATATAACACCTGCAATCTTTATTTTTTCAAATTAATTAAATGATAAAGTATAGCTAAATTTCAATTTAGGATTTAAAAGTTAATTTAAAATACCATTCACTGCTAGAGATTGTTGAAATTTCTGAAAGCATTCTATTTTCATAAAAACACTAACATCATAATCTTTCAACGGTCCATTTGTGATACGCGGTGGTTCCCACTGCAAATCAACATTATTGCCATGAATCTGATATCGTATCCGTTCCGGAGCTGTTGGTCCTATATAATATGATAACGAATTAAGAAAAAACCCAACTATTCATAGACAAACATTTTTTCGTCAATTTAATTTTAAAAAGAACTTCCTACCAGTTACAATAACTTGTATTCTTTTTGTTGTTCGACCAGCCTCATTTTCAGCAACACATGAGAAATTTGTACTTTCGTATAAACCGCCATGCTCCATTGTTATAAATTTTTTCTTCTGCGGTTTATTGACTGGTCGCGCTCTGCAAAATAAGCTATTCATATCGATTTCTCATTTAAATTCAGATGAATCTGAAGAATTAAGAACTGACAGAAATAAATATTCACCTAAAGAAATGACCAAAAGATTGGGATTTTATTTTATTTTATCTACCCGTAACTTCTGATACAATTTGACTTCAGTAACAATTGATGTACCTTGTATACCAAGCTATTTTAGATGACGGATCTCCACGTGTTACATTACAACTGATGCTGAAACGTTGTAGCGGTCCAACGTGTATCGTATCGCCTTCTTGAATGAATAATTGCGGTCGTACTGCTGAAATGTTTATTTTAATTTCAAATCTTTTGTATTTTCATTCCTTGAATTAATCTTAAATGAGAATTGTGAATAATTGTCTGTCTTAAAAGAATATAATAAATGATAAATATCATTAAAATCTTCTAATCATCAAATTATTAATTTGATATCAGTTCACTACGGGCAGTTTAAATGGTTAGTTTCACGGAAATTGTTTGAGTTGTTAAAACTAAAAGTTTCAAAACTTCAGTAATAACGAATTACTGGAATTATTAGATAAGTTTTCTAAATATCCAATCTTATCACACTTTTAGTTGTTCCAATCGTCTAGTAACTTTTTTTTGATTTACCTGGTTTTCGTGTATTAACTGAAACTGGATTTGAGAGACGTCCTGGGCCTAGCTTATCGTTTGCTCGTAAACGAACAAAATATTGAGTATTTGGCCGAAGATCCTTGATTGTTATTTCCCGCTTTGGTTCTATGTAAAAGAAGATCTTTTTAAATCATAGAAATTTTTCGAAAGTTAATTGTCTCTTCTAAAGTTAAAATAAAATCTGTTTCTTATTTTAAGGTTTTATACTAATGTCTTCAAAATAAATAACTTACCGTCAACGTTTATTTTCTTCCAATTTTTGATTGGCTGATTAGCATTGTTGGTGTAATAAACTGTATATGAAGTAACTGGTCGATTTACAATTACTGGTGGATCCCATCGGATATAAACTGATGAACGGCCGGCATCAATACCGCGAACTATCGGCGCTGATCCGGGGCCTATATTAATAAAGTGTCAATTAGACTGTAGAGATATATAAAATATATCGTATATATTTCCCAACGTAACATATATCATATGACATATCATTACACATATAACATATCACTTATCATGTAAAACAAAGATCTTCAAGAAAAAATATGCAAAAAGAGTAAGAGAAAAATCTATTACGGAAAGTTTTGTTTTCTAATCTTCAAAATAGACTAGAAATTGTGGTATTTAATTGATGAGTTATTTTCCAATAAATCAATAATTTCAAAAGAAGATTTCGTGTCATTCAGTACATTAAATTTAGAACTTAGGAAACCGTTCAAGAATATGATATTTTTATTGCAGTATAGTAATTTATATGATTGTTTAGTAAAATTATGGTGATAAGATGAAACATATACCAGTGACAACAACTTCAATTGTTCGTTCCGTTTTTCCTAATGAATTATTGGCATGGCAAGTGAACTGAGTATTTTTATAGAGCTCTTTGATGATTAGAATTTGTTCACTTCGAACAGTTCCTGGTTTTACCGGTACGATATCGACTATCTCATCACCACTACAAGAAAAAACAATATTGTAAGATCTAAAAGAAATCAACTAGATATTCTGAATTGCAGAAAACTTCGAATAAATTAAAAAAATATTTTTTACAAAATAAATTGGATGGTATTATCAAACTAGTTAACTGCAAAAGTTTATTTTAAAACGAATACATATTACACTAGTAGATTGCGACAGATTTATTTTTGAATTGGAAATTAATTGTTGTAATTTTAAGATAACTTACCGCTGCCAGAATATTTGCGGGAATGGGTGTGAAACTGCAGAACATGTAATATTTAAATTTCCACCTGGCATTATTTCATATGGTGCTGCTGGTTCAATATAAATTTTTGGTCGACCACGAAGTACTGAATTAAAATTTAGAAAAAAAATCAAATTAAAGTGAATTAATTATCAATTTCAATTATTTAATATGTACTCATAAGTTAATATCTCTTCTTGAATTTAGTAATAAATGCAATCAAAAATCACAAAAGGGTTCGATTTATTTTCAACAAAAATTATGTGCCAATCTGCTATTTGAACAAAAAATTTTTGCCTTTGAAAACAGTTTTCTTTTGAACAAAAAGAAATTCTTACGTAAGCATTTTTCGCCGGTCGGACACGTGCATGAATGTTGATTCTCATTGATTGCTGTACATGAACAACTACTAAGAATGCGACACAAATTCTTTGGGATAGGTTCTAAAGTTAACAATGAATTTTGATTTAAGAAAAAGTTATACATTTGAATCTGTTTAATTCTGAAGGAAAGAAAAATTCAATCAATATTCTTCTCGATGCCTTATGGCGATGATATTTCTCATGTTTACTTCAAATAACAATTTTGGAAATTTTCTTCGATAATTTATTAACAAAAATTGTTTTGAATAAATTTAAGAATTTTTTCACATTTCCAAGAAACTCTTACTAATGCAAGTTTTCTGATCGCTGTCAAGAACCAATCCATGAGGACAACGACATTCCACTTCTCGATTTTCAAATGATAGACAAGAATGGCTACATCCGCCATTGTCCGCTTCACATAAACCTTAAACAAATGTCATTTTACTCTATCATTAAATATTTACAGAGAGAAACGAAAAATTCTATAATTTACAATTTGCCAATTTAGATAAATTGTAGCGTAGGAGATATTTCGAAAAGGTATAAAATGATTTACAATTAATATTGGTTAATAACATGGTGCAATTTTTATGCTTAGTTTCGTAATCTAGAAACAATAAAAGGAATTTTCGTTTTCTTTCAAACTATCAAACAATAAAAGCTTGCAATTAATTACCTTTTCCACGACACTTTGGTGGGGTTATAACCCATTGTCGATTAGTACAAAACATTGAATTCACTTCATCCACAAATTCATAGCCGTAATCGCATTCATATAATGCAAATAAGAATGAATTCTTGCTAAATGTTCCATTTTGTGGAATAGGTAAACCTTTTTGGCGATAGTATTGTCGCACAAGGCGGCGGAGATTATCTGGCGGTACGAATGCCATAGCACGAATACTTAAATTCAAATTAGAATGTCAGCAAACCTCAAAAGATAGTTCCCAATTAGCTGACCCATTGAGTCAGTAGAATTGGATATAGAAATTGAAATTGACATAATTGGTGTAGTTTAATATTTCTTATATAATAACTAACGCGGCGTGTTTGACGGCAGGTGCGGAAACCATACCGCTTCCTACATCGGTACAGGTTGTGTCCAAATCCTCATATCGTGGCCAGCAAATCTCACGGCCACTTTCATTCGAAAAATGGCACTGACCAGCATCAGAAGGAGGAAATGGTGGCGCTGTCACTGTAAAATTTACAGAATTAATATTTTCCTGGATTTGCTTGCAGAAATGGCTTGCTTCATAACGATTTGAGCATGCATCGCTTGCAAATTCTAATTCTATATTTTCATTGGATTTTTCTCTTTTTGTATATAAAATTAAAAAGTTTGCATTACTTCTAAAATTCTTATAAAATTGCTGTTTTTCAAATCAAAATTTGCAATCAACGTGAAGTATAACGCTTATAATTTCAATGGATTAAATTTATGCTTTTTTCATCAAAATGATATATCAAAATTCATGAAATTCTCTTTTTGAAACATTGCTAAAATTGCATGCGAAGTAAATCCATTCAAATTTCTTGCATTTTGCACCCAATGAAATGCTTTAGAAGAGATAGATCTATGCAATACGTGCGTTAGGTTTTTTTTTTTAATTCATGTAATCATTATATATATGCATGCGATTAGTACAAATTAACGACTTTAAGCGCATGCACAATATTTGATCATATTTGTGATTTAAGTACGTGAAAAATAGAATAGTGAGAATAATAAAGTTTGTTGGCCATTTAATTCTAATACTCATAATATTCATAAGGAAAAGCGCGAATATTACGTCTACTTTTACAGACATCAAACGACACAGCGCTCAGGAGAAAATCTCTGTAACTTTCTGTAAATATGTAAATTATCGGTTCAAAGAATGTGAATAACAAATGTCATAATTACTCAGTAGTCGTAAGAGTGATAAAAACATGTTTTCCGTTGAGAGCAAGTATCAGGGTATTTTTATTAGCCAGGATTGAAATGTTAGTTTGAGCTTTCTGCTAGAATAGGCTATATGCCACATTTTTCCGGGTGCCAAACCGGAGGAGACGGTATAAGATCAAAATATTTTTAATTCAAATATTAATATTTGAATTAATAATTAAAAAAGGAAATTCTTTGCAGAAGTAATTTCGCTCAAAAAAATTCTGAATAAGGAAATGCCTTATAGATCAAATTTAAATATACTTTTAAACATCTCAAGCGCAAATTATAAAATATCGTGAAAATCATAAAATGACATTTATTAAAACAATCAAACTTTTCGTTCTTCCAATTTAAATCTTTTTCTTTAATTAAATTACTCAAAATTCAAGAACAAAATCATGCAAAAAATAAATGTCATACAAAAGAAATAATAAAGTTTTGAATATAAAAAAAATGAAAATAAAAAATCAAACAACTGTGAGAGATTGGACAAAAAAGTCATCAAACTTCACACTGCTCCAATAATGGCAACAGTGTTACAACGCGAATTTCTAAAAATTTTGATGTTTGATACATAAAAAAGAGAAGAAATTAAAGAAAATAAATTTGAAAATAAAATTATAATTTTATTAGGTAAAGTATTTTTGAGCACACACCACAATCATATAACACAACGCAACGCCAATTTTCTAATCTTCTTGGCTACTTTGAAGAATTCGAAAATTAAACTATCAAATCATATAATGTTAAACTCTACATATCATGCGAAAATAGTAAACTCTCAAATTGATTTAATTCTATTCTGCTATTCTCATCTTAAAGCAATGTCAAATACAGTTTATTGCAAGTTATCCAATTTTATATCTGATAGTCCGGTACCGAAACTTGAGAAAGGAAAATAAAGCAATAAATGTCGCAGGCAAACTTTTCCAAAATTTTTTATCAGCAAATTACAACTGATTGGGATATTTTATGTGGTCAAAAACCTTACATTATTTTTAAGAAATTTGTTAAATATTTCAATGATAAAAAGATTATTCATCATCTTATTAATGCTTTTACAGTTCGTTGCGTTCCAGAAAAAAGGAATTCAGATCCTTTAATAAATTTAACTTACATCAATTTATCATCTTTTATTCATTTATAATACTTACAGGGGTTCCTAATACGATACTAGAAAGTCGAATTAATAAACATTTTAAATATTTCTTCAGTAAAGGAACTTTTATTAATTGAAAAAAGCTTCAGAATTTTTTCAATCACGCAAAATGCATATCAGTTTGGAGAAGATGTAATATTCCTATTATTTTCTTTTTTTTTGTCTCATTTCTCATTCTCTCTCTTTCTTCTAATTTTTTCACTAAAAAAGTCTCATCGAATCATTCTTTACGTTAAGAAGTGTGCCATGAGTTTCTCAATTAGATCAGAAAAATTAATAAGATTAGAAAAAAGGCGTTGTCCTTAATTAGTAGTACAACAGGTAGCACGAACCTTCTATATCTCCACAATAATGACTAGCTTTGTCAGCACTGACCACACATCGGCCAGTGTCGTTCATTGATAGAACGACACTCGACTGCTGATAGTCCGAGGAATCTGAAGGTGTTATCATTCCAAGTCGTTTTTATTTCTCCTCTTTTTTCACTCACTGATTTGGAAATTGAAAACTTATGTAAAATTTTAGAATTCAAAACTTATAATATTCATTAGTTGTTCATTTCGTAGTATAGTGAAGTTGCCGATGGAACAAACTCTTTAGATAACAATTAATAAACGTTAATAAATTAAAAAATTGACCCAAAGCAATTTTAATTATAGTTGAGAAAATACTTATGAAAACAAGCAATACATAGATTAGTATAAGGTATGTTCAGTTTTCTCACAGAAACATTCACCTTTTATAAAAGATGGCGATCTTGATCCCTTACATATGTATATAAATTTACCAGCCTATTGGTGAGAGTTGAGAAGCTATCATCTGTCGAGTCTCGAAGATTACAAAAATTTCCCTATGGCAATTGCTATAAGAGATGCTTTAGGCTGTTATTTATGAGAAATATCAATTCAAAAATAATACACATTAGTCAGGATTTTCAAGCAGATCGATTGTTTTAACTCCTTCTCTTTAAGATGCTTTTTAGAGCAAACTTGGTACAAATAGCTTTTCGAACGATTGTCTTTCATCTAGTTAAACTTTAAATTTGATTTAAGTGAATTCGAGCCAAATTTTTAATATCTGACGGCTAATCAAATTAAAATAAATTTAACTAAATACCAAGAAGATTTTCAACTGTTTCGTGAATATTTTAGTCCAGAAACAATATTGCAGCGATTTCATAAAAAAGTAACCGAAATTGTTGAAATTTGAAAAAACAGTTACTGTAGTTATAACAGATATCAGTTTATATAATTTTACAAATTTCTACGAAATTATTCATTGTATGATGTTATTAATTTTCTCATCTTCCTTAATAGTTTGCAGTCATAATTCCTCTCTAGTGTTATCATTGGAAAATGAACGCTTCTCTCTAAGGAAGCCCTCAATCCGTAATAGCTTCAATTGATTTACAATGTCAATGTAATGATTTTAATATTGCCAAAACATCATACCTCACATTAAGAAGATAAAGAAACAGATATTTAATAGAATAATTAGATTTTACCCAAGAGGCTTTTCCCAGTCATGCTGCAATAGTTTTTGTGCATCACGGATCTGTGCAAGAAGTCCTAAGCAACGAGAAGCATAGGAAAGGAAGGTGGAAATGTCCAAGAAGAAGGGTAAACCGTAAGCCAAATGAGCGGTATGTGACAGAAAAGTCAGCCATTTAGTCACAATCGACACTTCCTTAGATCGTATCTTGGAAAAGTTTCTAATGAAATTGCTCAAAGCTTTCAAAGCGGAATGATTTAGCTTCAAGAAAGAAACTGTACCATGAAGTTTTCCAATAACAGAGAATTTTTTCAAAAGTTTTTTTCCTTCGTTGTTTTCTCTTATCTCAAAAAAATTAGTGATGTATGCTTATTACCCGAGACGACAGCAAAATTGCTAATTGAAAATTAAATTTGTTCATTTCATCATTCATCTCTCTTATTTACCTGTTCCTCTCCGAGACTCTCTCTTCCTCAGCAGACTGCATTCTTTGATGATATTGCCAGAATAACCTGCACATTCGAAAATGATTAAGAATGCTTTTTCTTATTAACAAATTATCTTTGGACTTTTACTTCTAATACAATAAGAATGGTTAAAAACTGAATGATAGCAGAAGTTGCAACTGGTAATTGTAAACCTATTTTACAACTTTATAGAAATTTAATATCAGCATGACAAAATGTTAACGAATTTTGCATGTAATCAATGAAAGATATCAAAATCAACAGAATATTTTGCAAAAAAAAATGAACTTTTCTTCAATATGATTAAATGCAAAAAATTTCACTAATTAATGCCGAGTAATATTAGTAAGGCTTTTTGCTATGGAATTCAGTAGGAAAATAGAAACGAGAATCAGAAAGTAAAGACTAACAGTCAATTTTTTGTCCATTGATAAAAGCTTTGGCCAAATTAAAGTTATCAGCAAAGTTCAGCAGCTAGCAATATCAATAAGGCATAAAGCAAGTACCGTTGCAGCGTTATTTTAAATTAAATTTTTTTCCAACAACTATTTCATCAATTTTGTATCAATTTCACTTCAACACTTTCTATCGACAATCATAAATGAAATAAAATCTCGTAGGCGATTTATTTCTCTTTAAGGAAATGGTTAACCCATCTTTTCGGTTATTTTTTAAATTTCATGGTGCTATAACAGTTAAATTTAAAGTATTGTGAATGTTGAATCAAATACTTTCTTCATTGTATGTCATTTACTAAATCATAGATGTAAGTATCAATTTAAAAACGTAAAATCCATTTTTTCCTAAGCAGCAGAAAAACCACTCTTAAAATTGAAATTAAGTTTTTCAAATTCTTGAATGTGATAAATTTATTAGCAGGAAGATATGGAAGCCAAGCAAGCTGATTTTTCATCATTTAGCAAAGGATTATATCAAAGGGTAATTGGAATTGAAATATGCTGTAGAAAGTGCCACAGGATATTCAAGTAAAGTCACCGAAGCTGTATTACTTAAGCAATGAGTTGTCAAATCCTTGGGAATACAGAAATTTCAGTTATGCTTCCTTATGACCACAGAGAGATTGTACTAAGATGAGAGCTTAATAAGAGAGAAGGTTGGAAATTGCAAAATACTTGCAATTTATTCCAGCAAAAATGTCCTACCCAGTTAAAAAAATATTCGTTGTTTTCAAATCTTTGCTCTTTTGTAATTGTGCAGTAGAAAGATGTATAGAGTCAGTTATATACTCGTAAACATAACTCCCTGCGAAAGTTATCCCTTTTAAGCTACTGAAAAAATAATTCAGAGTGAGAGGAGAAGTCAATGCATTAAATATGTCTAATATGATAGGTTGAAAATTTTCTGCACATGACACTTGATATTTGATATACCGATGATCTTCCATAATTACATGCTAATTTAACTATTACAGGTTCTGTAATAATTAAATATTAAATGACTTTTGTTGGAGTAATTTGATCAAATGAATGACAAAAACTTAGAAGTGGAGAGTTTCCGCTTTAGGAAAAAGGAATGGCGACATATTTGGAAGAAATCTAAAACGATTTGACAAAATTAATGAAATTCTTTAAAATGAAGAAATGGGCTATTCAAAAAATAAGAAAAGTGAATACAAAATGGAAGGAAAAGAAAGAGATAAAAATGATTAAATCTTTGAGAGAGACGAAGTCGACTATAGAATTATCAGATATAATTTATTCATAAATTTAACAGCAGCATAAAGCTAACTCTTTGCTGCTCGTTTGAAACGATTGATTTGATGCATAATATCCTCCATGCGCAAATCGCTCAGTGAATTCGGAATGAAATCATCCGAATTCTCTCGTTCATTCAGCGTCTGGCTGAGTGTTGACAGTGGCGCAGATGGTGACACCAACATGACCATGACCCATAGAAATGTGGGCCATACAATCTGGCCAAGCGCCATTACTTGCTAAATTAAAAAAAGAAATTGTAATGATAAATGTACTTTCCGTTCGTTTAAGCTGTGAGGCTCTAAAAATTACATGTTTATATTTAAATTTTTCCCTCTTTTATAGAAAAATGTGATCTGATGGCTGATGAAGTTAGAAGCAAAGTTGGAAGCTAAAATAAAATTGAGACGAGGGAGTAGAATTTGGTTCTTCACTATTGTAAGCTAAGTATAAACTAAATTATTTTTATGAAAAAATTAAACAGCAGCGCAAAATGCGCAAAAAAACACGAAAATGACTTATTATATTTAATATTTATATGGAGGATAAACTGTAAAAACTTACGTTTCTGAGCAGTTATGTGCTGTTCTTTGATACTTGTCGACTGTACAAATGCTTATTGATATTCAAATTGTTCAAAATAGAAAAAAAGCCGTTGAATGCTATCAGTTGAACACGCTGTATCACAACGCTTGTCAGTTTTACACTTTCCCGTGCTTATTTAGCCTTGTTCGATTTATAAAACGAAACAGTTATTGTATAATTGCCACTACTATCCCAGTGAAATTGTTTTTTCTATGCTTGGTCTTCTGAAATGAAAAGTAAAAGAAATTATAGCAAAATTATAATTCCGATATTTCGACGGGAAAAAGCCGAACAAGTTTAATAGTTTCGACTACAATATGCAGAAAAACAACTATTACTGAAACAAAAGTCCAAAGCAATTACTTTACAGGCATAATCAAATACGTAATAACAATAAATATATCTTTAAGTTTAATAAATATTACGACCATCTTCTTTAATATATTAAGTCTAACGAATGAATCTGAAGATTGTAAATTAAGGAAATCTGTTTAAAAACCAATCATATTTTTATCATTACAAAGATAACAATGATTAAAAATAATTCAAAAAAGACTTATTAAGATAATTTAAAATCCGAAAATGTTAGCAATGAGTAGTTTTAATAGAAAAAACTTTTTAGGGATTTAGTAAATCAATCAGTTCAAAAAATGTTTCTCTAAATTAATGTCAAAGAAAAAACATGCAAATGCAAGTTAAAAGGAGTGCTTAAAAACAAGATTTGAAAATATGAGAATTTTTTAAGGCCTTGTTATTAGCTTAAAAAAGCTATTTTAAAGTGCCTCTTTTATCATTTGGATTATGCATAGCTAGCGAATAAATCGTTATTTTATTTTTTTTGGCCTCATTGATCCTTTCTAATTCAACCATAACTAAATTTTAAGATGCGAATATCAAAGTAAGGCTATTTTCTGGAAACCATTTTTGTAAAAAAAAAAATCCTCATTACAAAATTTTTAAAAACTAATTGCTCGTTATTAAGAAAAAAGTAAATCTTGTGTGAACTTATTAAATATGCTATTTCCAATCTTTTCGAATAAGGTATAAAAGTTACCTTTATCAAGTTTTCATTAGATGTGGTGATGTTATCATAAAATTTTGTAGAAAATAAGAGGAGTGGGAGAACATGACATGATTATATCATTTATGGGATAGCTGAGAAATGCATTGCTATTTAGGAACATAT
Organism: Cruorifilaria tuberocauda; assembly: GCA_013365365.1. Lineage (NCBI taxonomy): Eukaryota > Metazoa > Nematoda > Chromadorea > Rhabditida > Onchocercidae > Cruorifilaria > Cruorifilaria tuberocauda. The sequence goes on from JABVXU010000087.1 coordinate 24,609, forward strand.
TTTAACTTTCAATGGATTCTTCTAACCTTTTAAGATTCTATAAGCTATCATTTTAACTTTCCTTTTGTTATCCAAGTTTCGGATTTTGAAAAAAGAAGGAAACGAAGAAAAAATTCGTTGTTATTATTAATGTTTATCAAGCCAGATGTTACAATACAGTCCTTTTACAGTTATTCGAATTTCATTAAAACGTGAAGAAAATTTGATAATTTGATGTTGCGATGATTAAGAACAGTTATTTAATGTTATTTCAACTAACAAATATTTTCTAATGCAATCAAAAGTTAATTGACAGTTAGAATTTCCATTCATAAAAAATTGAGCAATAAAAATAACTCTATTATTTTTTCGATGAATTTGATAGAAGAAATATTTGTATGAGTTTGTGGTAGGTTACTTTGATTATAAACACACATTCAAATTTTTATTTTTACGGAAAAAAGAGATTTCGAAGTGATGAGGTTTGATATTTTTGATTTCTGATGGAATGTAATGTATCAAAAACTAAATCTCTCAAAAGTTGAAACATTGAAATGAATCGTTCACTTTCGATCGGTTTTTAATAAATGTAACATTGACGAGCAAAAAATGAATTCCGAAGAAATGATTAATGGCAGATGAGAAGAATATCATATCATTTTTATCTGTTTATTTAAACTTTTCGTCAAAAGAAAAAACTGTGGAAAAATGAAGATATTGCATGAAACAAGAAATTTCCATTTTACTAAGAGAAACTAAGATTACTAAATGATATTTATGCAATTGGTTGAAATCTCGAAATCTCAAGAATAAAAATTACTAATAAGTTTAAACCCAAGGTTTTCAAAATACAAAGCGAAAAAATAAAAATGATTCAAAAATCGACATTTCCGTGGAAGCAACACAAATGAATGATGAAAATTGCTCTAAATTATGTACCATTATATTTTGTTGATCCCATAATATTACTGTGTCATCGATACGTGGTATCAAAATATAATTCAGATTAAAAAGTGATGCCGCAACAGCCGGGAGAACGAACGCATTTTACTGAAAAGATGAAAAATTACAAACAAACAGCGCATTCAGGATCCTGAAAGTTCACCCTGTGATTAAATCTTTGATCGGAAGAGAAGTAGAAAGAAAGAGATAAAGATAGCATTTGAAAAGAAAATCTATATAAATTATTGAAGTAGTGAAATTATTGTTAAAACTTTGAAAGATATTTTAAAATGATTACTTGGATGCTGCTCTGTTCACGTTTAAATGCTCATATTAGTCCATCTAGCATTTTCTACACTTACGTAATGCACCAATACTCGAAATACATCTTAATTTATATATAATTTTATGCCATTTCAATTTTATTATCTGTGACTAAGAGATTTATAAAGCTCAAAATCCAGTGCTCAAAACATAATAATGAAAGTCTTGAATTCTATTGTTCTATCCTAGGAGTGGCGAAAAGTTTACACCAGTTGATTTATTGCTAAAATTTTGCAGTAATTCTACAGGTGCTCGTTATTCTCCTATCTTTTTATCCCTGCTAACGATTTATTCCATCCTATTTCATTCTAATTCTTATTTTAACCAATATGTTAGCTTACATTTCTTTCTACCTCTCTCTCTTGCTATTATTCCTTTTTATCACTCTGACAACATACTTATCACAACAAATAATGCTATGTACATCACATTGCCGAGAATTAATTCCTGTCAGTAATACAATCAAATTTGTTCATTTAATGAGTTATTAATAACATGGAAAACTAAAAAATTTCGTACTGTAACTTTTAGAATTCAAAAGTGGTGACATTAACTGACGTCTTTATAATATCATGCAAAGTGCAAAATTTTTGTTTTGTGCCTTGAGAAAAGGTCTAGACATGTTAATTATTTTCATTCAAATTAAATTAAATTTAAACATTATTTAAAGAGAGTGTAAATAAACGAGTTGCATTCGGAATATCATCAATAATCATTTTACAATATTACACTTTTGTAAGCTATGTAGAAGCAATGATATGCCACAACGATATATACATATTCAATCATTTGTGTGGCGTTTTTGCTCATGCAGTTTTTACAGTAATACTTTTGTTTGAGCTGCATATTGTAAAGGTTTTCGTCAGGAAGAAATTAGAGATAAATAGTAAAAGATTTGTTCGATTGATAATTCACCTATATTTGACAACTCTGAATTTCTATGCTAATATATATTCAAATCAGTAAAAAGCATGGACTCTAACAAGTTCATCCAATCTATTGTTAAAATTAATTTTATCCACAGGCAGGTAGGCAGTTTTTAGGGATTGCCTAATCAGTTTGACTAAACATATTACTGCAAAGAAAGATTATATTGAAGCTTTTAATTCTGATTTGAATTCTTTTTTCAAATTGTTCATCATTTAAATCAAACATTAACAAAAAGCAATGATATAGCAATAAATAATATGAAGTTAAAAAAAGCGATTTCCTTCATTATTTCGCATATGAAAATAATAAAATGAGCTGAGACGTGAATCCAAAAACAATTCTACGTGAGGATGAAGATAAGATTGCTTATTATTAGCATAGCATACCGAACATTTTTTAAATTCATTCAAGCTTTCTAATCCCACCAAATATGTATTAGTTAACATTTTATTTATTGCGCTCAAATATTGCAGGAATTCTTCCCATATTCCTCTGTTCTCATTATTATTATTATTACTGTCATAATTATTTCAGTTATCATCAGATATAATATTGATATTTATTGTTATCGAATAGTTAACAGCATCAGTACGAATGATTTTGATAAGCAATTGTTTAAGCTTGTGATTTTGTCAAGATAAATGGTCTAAACTAATGATCAAAAAAACTTCCTGACTTATTGCTGGTCTCATTGGTATCTGAAATTCCAAAAAAAAATTCAAAAATGTTCATATGCAAGACCATTCTCTTCTGCTGGAAACAACGAATTAAGGAATATTGAATTACAGACAAAATCAAAGATCTGAGCGGAATCATCCGAGAAATGAGTGATTGCTAATTTTACTATAGAAATATAAATAGTCACAGCAATTAATAAAAAGTCTATTGGTATTCTAATTATCATAAATAGAATCAAAAGCTAATTTGAAAATGCTGGCTACACTTTTTTTACTTTTTAACAACTGAGCAGATTAAAAAATCGAAGGTTGTCAAAATGAGATTCAATTGAAGTGGAAATGGAAGCAATATTCTCTGGGTTCTTTTTTATGTCCCACGTACGATATCAATTTTTTTACGTCAATTGCGCACCTGCACACACACGCACGCACATACAATACATTCATTCCTTCCGCCACTATTTCCTCTTTTTTGTTTTTTTTTTGGTTCGAAAAAAGCAAATTAAAAGCTTTATAATTAAATCATAATGTGAAACAGCGGTACAGTAGTGAATAACATGCAATTGTACTTTGAGAAAATTTAAAAAGAAAAATCGGTATTTTTTGACCGAATGAATTTGAAGTTCTCCAGAATAAAGGAAGAATTACTTTGTCCCAGAGGACAAGATAATGTTAACAAGACTGAAAAGTGACTTAGCCAAAAGAGTTCCATTCTGTTCCGTCTCACTTTTTAATAAGAAAAGACAAAACAAAAAAATGAAAAAAAAATTTTATTCCTGCCTCAGTGCTATCAAAAATTTGTTTGCCGCACAATTAGTTCTGTTTTATTTGCCTTCATTCGGCCATAGCCTCATGGCCATTGTCTTCACTTCGATATACTTCTAAAATATATCTGCGAACCAAAAAGAAAATTCACTAGCTTTTCACTGTCGCAATCATTTCTAATCGAATTCATTTGACATTAAAATACACACTTTAACCGTATTTCAAACTATGCAAAAAATGCATCTTCTCGCTTTCCTAAATTTCCCTAAACAAGCATTGAAATTTAAAATAAATAATTCGAAATGTAACATTTTATTACTTACTTATAGTACTAATCTGCACTAAGTTTGATATGATTTCCGTTTATGCCCTTTCTGCCACTTTGTTATCAAGTATAAATTAGATTTTGTACAGGTGTGGTAGAAAGTCTTTTTGCTTTAATTCATCTTGACATTTGGTCATTTTGAATTTGCCATTTCCAGATTCTACTTTCAAGATAATGGTTTGAACGCTAATTATTCGATTATTTTTATTGGCTTAAAGTTTCAATTTGCATAAGAATTGAAATAATTCAAATTCTGAAAATACACAAGGAAATATTTCAGATCAAAATTCATAAAGTTTGCAAGTGTTTTCTTTCAAAAAATCTTTCAGTGATTCAATTTAAAAGTTATTTTTAATATACATTGAATAGAATAAGAAAAATTATATAATAAAATGGAAAGAGTACAGGTTGATTTAATAGAAAATTACTTGTCGATTTTTCAGATAGTTTGAGAGGAAGGAAGGTAGCATAAGAGACCATGATGAAGCATGGTGCCCTTCTACGACGGCATTCTCGGCAAGGATGATATTATAATTGAATGAATAAATTCGGGACATCCTCTCTTTCCCCGTATATCACACAGATTCTTCAGCGTAGATGCGTAGGTGTGATTATTGCACTTGAAAATCATCCATTCTCTCAATTCTTTTCATTTACTCTTCAGGCAGATATCAGCGCACTGTCTGGATTGACCTTTCACTTATAAAGATTCCGACAATCCCTCCAGTAAGATACGATTTTAAAATTTTCCAAGCAAGGAAAAGTTATTCGAATGTTCGTCTTTGCAACAATAACATGCAGTAATTCATAAATCACTTATGAAATTCCGGACCGTTTAAATTATTTAACCTTTTATCGGGAAATCATTAGAATTTCTTGACTAGCACATTCAGCAAATCGTCAAAATTTAACGAATTCTCTTGCTGAATTGTTTTTGAGATTTAAAAAGAATCTGATAAAGAGAGACGGCTTTGTCTCGCACCTTTCAGACTGCTTCCTCTGTGAATGCATGTTGCTCATATCGAAAAACATGACTGAAATTATCAAAAATTCTTGATCTTCGATTTGCCTACCACACACACACACACTGAAAGACATATTGAAAGGGATGAATCAGAATATCTCTCATAAACGGAATTTCATACATTTCAGGAAAGATTGATATTATTAACAAATATTTGTCATTAATAAGAAAAATATAAAGAAAAAATGTTTAAAATAATAAATGATAATTTATAGGATTATTACGGAATCCAAAAATGATTAGCTGTTGATTTTTGTGAAAGTTGCAAATTTAAATATGAATTAATTTTTTTGACAAACAAGTATGTAATTGATTGGAGAGATGCTTGCTAAAGTTTAACGAAAGTTATTGTATGATTAAAGGAATATCAAATTGTCAATTTGTTATTGCGATGGTATTCAATTTCATACAAAGAAAAAAATTTTGAAACTATTTCGAATGAAACCTTAACCGCTGGCTTAAAAACAAAACAAAAACAAAAACAAAAACAGAAAAAAAGAAAGAAAGGCTGATACTTGAAAGTATTGACAATGTGCTGTTTGCTGTCTGAATTGCTCAATTTGACGGACAATCTGCTTATCAATGCAACCGGAGAATGTTTTCTGAGATCTGAAAGTATCTGTGTTGCAACGGTGTGATGATTATTTTTTTCAAAAGCAACCTAAAAATCTCAAAGATTAATTAAAAAATTCTAGTTTAAATTTTATTAAATTACTAAAAGAGAAAGATTTGCAAGCAATTCCTTTGTCTTGATTTCAAAAACAGTAGTAATTTTTTTTTGGAATCTTTGACATAATTAAACACTTTCTAAATCATATTTTCTTTCTTCGGTGAGTAATGTATGCTGTTTAGATGATTTTAGTGAATTTAATTGGTTCAAAAATTTAAATATAATTTAAATTCTAATTTCTACGGTGAGCTATTCTCCCTTATTGAATCTATATTTCTCATTTTTCTCATCATATTTCTATTTCTACCCCTTTCGAATTTTTGAAAAATTTTTTTCATAAATTTATAGACAGAATTGTTTCAAATTTCATCAATTCCATGACAACTATCGAATTTATATCGAAATAGAGAAATAGAACTATCGAAATAGAAAATTTATTAATTTTACTCACGAAAATGTTTATGTTTATTCATTTTCAAAGTGACGATCGGTTGTCATTCATAAATCATAATACAATAACCAAAATTATTCATAAATGGAAAACTAAGCAATTTTGCAATTCTTGATACAAAATAATGCAAAATGAAGAGATTTTTTTTGTAAATTTTTTTATCAAGGAAATAGAACTTAGAGATAAAACTTTGATTAAATTTTAAGTTTTGATGATTCAAGAGAGAAAGAACAATCTGTGAAATACTGAAAAAGATCATCAGTAGTTTGATTTTGGAAAAAATACAATAAATACGCGATCATCTTATCGCAAATCGTAGAAAACTTGAAAGAAAAAAGCAATAGTTCATCGATTACCTTTTCTTATTGGATTATACTGATGCAATTATAAATCCAAACGGAAGAAAATGTTTCAATTTTTACCTATCAAAAAGTTAGGATCCGCTAAAAAACAGGAGAGTGAAGGCAAAAACGTGAAAGAAAAAAACTAAAAATTAAAATGATTCTGTAATGATCTATATAAGTTTATCAATTAATTGATAAAATTTCCGTACATGAAACTATCCGTTATAAGTGCAATTGCATGAGACAAGTGAATATTTTCATGTAGAAAAAGAACTAAAAATGAATTTCGTTGTTCGATACAAACAAATAATTTAAGATGAAATGCACTAGAATTCTTTTTCTATCCAGTGAATGAATTATATTTACATAAAACTGGCGTTTCGAGTAGATTGTATAACAGAAATACTGCTGCAGAATAATATATTTTGATTAAGAAAATATGTTCCAATTTTTTTTAAGATAATATTTTATTTCGCATATTTTAAAATTTGCTAGAATGCTAAGTATAAGGCAATCTTAATAAATTGCAAATTCCGAAAATATTATAATCTTAAAAACAAAAGCAATTTCACTGTTTACCAAACACAGCTATCGATGTCACTACAAATTTTCAAAATTAAATGCATTGAATTCAATTTGATAAGTCTTTAAAAAGCTAAATGAGAGTAAAACGCTTCGCGAAATTGCAACATTGCCATCTGATACAAATTCTAAGCTCTTCTTATCTGAAGTTCAATTGATTTGTTTCTATATTTGCATGAACATTGTCAACATCAAAAAATAACTAAGATATATTTAGGACCAAATAGAAATTCGAGTAATGCACGATTTAAATTGAATGAGTGGATGATCCAAAAATGAGCCTTAAAGGCCTACCGATGAAACAAAAAGATGAACTGGATAATTTTATTATCGAGGGAAAAATTATTTCAATTTCTTCATTAGCATGCTTTGGAATCAATCTCTCGATGATTACAGAGATCTTTTGTGAATCTCGTATGATGAAATCATTAATTATCATAACTGTCATATTATTATTGTCATTTCACGCTAATATTTAAGAAATTTGAAAAGAAAGGAAGCTTTACGGGAAACAAAAGCTAGCAAAAATATGATTGAAGAATAAAACTTAAGATTAAAATGCTTCTATAGTTCATTTTGCAATACTCAGAAATTTCCCAGTTAAAACTAAACAACATAAATTATTTCATTAATTTTTATTTTAAACATTTTTGTTGATCAAAATATCCAAATATTTAATAATTTTAATGCGTAATCCACACATTTTAGTGTTTCAATTCTTTAAAAGATTTATTTTGCTGAGAAGTTAAATTAGAAAAGAAATTTGCTAATGAAATTTGCGGAATACAGTTACTGTTCAAATATACGAATTCAGCATGCAAAAACTGTGTGATTCAAATGTTTCGTCTTGTCAGTTTATTTCATTGAGTCCATTGAAACCGAAATGTATAATAATATTTCCGGTATGATATCTTAGCATAGAGATGATGATTTATTTAGATAAAACTGCAGGATTCTGAATCTTTTCCTCCTATTTCCATCTCTCCCATGTGATTTACTTTAGTACTTTTCAATCTCTTTTATGCTTATAACAACCAAATGATTTTTCATTTGATTTTGCAGTTTTTATTGTGAATCTCTTCTCACAATCTTTTGATATTTCGATCATTTTAAATAATTCCCATAGTTTAATCTTATCTCAAAATTTCTCCATTTCTTCCCACTCCATCAATCATCTAAAACAATCGATAAGACAAATGGTTAACGTCCGACCAAGGTTAATTCATTATCAAAATGTAATCTTCAAACGTGTGAATGGATATGTTCTATTAAAAATCAATTCATTTATTTTTTCTAGTTCTCATTTGTTTATTTTCGCCCATCGTAAGAACCATTTCTAAAAATTAATTGAAATAAAAGCAAGCAGGAGGAAAGATGGAGCTGAGCAACTCGAACACTTAAATGATATTATGTTGGAGAAATTGGATGTGATCTGAATCTTGAAAACAAGGTTCCCCTTCTTTGTCCTCTCTATGCTTCATGTATATGTCTAAAATTTATGAAAAGCCTTGAATTGCCAGTAAAAATGAAATATTCATTTCGATAATTTAAAATAGCGTTACCATAAGCCAATGGCAGTAAATAATAATAGAAAATTTGGCAGAACGAATTTGGTCTTTTTGCATTTAATATTAGTTATTCCTATATACAGAACTTCCGAACTTGTCGTATCGTAAAAAGTTCTAAATTACTCATTCATCATATATGCCAATGATAAATTTGAAAATTGATAATCTCGTACTGATCTCACTGTTAAAAACGGGAAATAAATGGAAATGAAATTTCTTGATGGTTTTAGATACCCATAAAATAGGCTTCTAACTAAGGCTACATTCAATTTTATCATAAATTGGAAATGTTACATTGCACCTACATAGCAACAATTATAAAGAGATACATCAAACTGCCTACCTGTCAGTGAAGGATGTCATAAAAATAAATTTTGAATTTACAATGAACATTGATTAGGTTGTGAAAAAGCACAAATCAATTAATAGTTATTGAATTTTTTTGTCATTGAGTTCTATGGAAATGAAAGTAAAACAAAAAGTATCATTATTTCAGTTGATCATTCTAATTGATTTAGAGTGATGGAATTTTAGGAGTGGAATATTACTGAGGTTAAAAGAAAGATCTCGGTAAAAAAAGAAAGAAAAGATTGATGGTGTCTGGCCCGGACTAGTTCAACAATGTTGTCATTGGCATTAGAACTGTCGTTCCAACGGATTTATTCTTGGCCTGTTTAGTTTTAGCTCATTTATTGCATAACATAAAAAATGATCTTTTTTTCGCCTTTCTTTGAAGTGAATACCTTTAATTGCTCAATGCTGCTCATGAAACTGAAAATTCAGCTGGTAGGAAGGCGCAAAGAAATACGAAATATCTCTTATTAAATTTGCTTTATTCTTCTTTACTATTTGCGCATTTTCTCTCATCTCTAATCATTTATCAGATTTCCTACACTAACGATAAGAAATATCCTGAGCAGAAAATTATGTATCTATTCGCAGAATATATAACCTATCAAGTTAACTAAACAGAGATTTTAACCTCATTCTTACCTTTTACAAGGCACAGCACGCAATTTTTAAATGCTTGACTGAAAAGATCTATTATTGATTAGTTCTCACTTCTTTTAGTTTAATTGCATTGCTGTATCAATGGAAAAATTGCATTTCTTCTTATATTTGCTTTGTTCTTCTGAAAGCTTACACTTTTCTTAAAGTTGTCAAATAACTTATTGGGAGCTTCATAGAATATCTAATTAAACCTGAAATTTTCTTAGAAAATTTGCAATCACTCAAAAACTCTAAATTTGAAGAAATGAAAAAAGAAGATATACCAATATATCAAACCAACGTCAGTGCAGGGAATAAATAAAAAATTTTCTAAAATGCTTTTCCTCTATAGAAGCAGCGCTTTTCATGTTCAACAAAACAATTCAAATCTCATAAAATACACTAAAAAAAGTTTGTTAAATATTTAATTGAAGTTAATTTGAAAAAAGTGCGCTAAAAAATTAAATGTAATTTTTGCATTTAAAATGGCACGCTACTGTCATATTTAAATATTAAGAAATTTTTTGAAATTACATCAGATTAATTTGAAAATTGAGAGACGCAAAACGCTTGAAAATAGCGCCATTGAGTTGTTTTTCCAAAATTTTAAATCGAACAATCTTTTAAAGTAATATGATAGGGAAGTGATCTTTTCAAGAATTCCATGATATACTTTCTCATATCATATCACAAGAACATTTTATTTGATAAGCTGACAGAAGCTTACATTTTGTGTATTAACATTCCGGAAAAAAGTTTCAATGAGATAATTAATCAAATGGAATACATGGTTTTCCTTTGTTAAAATTCACTCACGTAGCTTTTGCCTTAAATTCGTTAATTAGTAGTGATTAACGAATATCAGCAAATTGCCAATGTTCATGATTAACCTAATGTAATGTTTATTTAGGGAATTGTTGGATATATCAAGTCGTAAAAGGTTGAATATAAGCGCCAGCATTATTTTCATCGCAATTTGTCAAAATGTGAGACATTATTAGTAGTGCTGCTTATGTTTAAATGCTATATTACAAAAAAAAGTTGTCTGATTAATTGTTCAAATGAAAGGCATGGGAGGGTTTTCATCAATTTTCGCATTTAAGCCATGAAACTATCCTTACGATTAATCTGATATTGATTAACGCCTCGTAATTAGAATGCACTGATTAATTAGGAAATATCAATTTATCTGTGAGATGGTGAAGATAAAGCTTGTAATTAAGATTGATAAAAATAATAAGAACTTAACAACGTCATTTAATAATTTTTGCTAAAAATTTAAAAGCTTGGTGTTTTTTGTAACTCTGAAAAATAAAAAATTCAAGGAATAAATAAGAATTTTCGGGGCAATTAAATGCAAATTAGATAAATGATAAGACTCAAAAAGAATAATTTTTCGGAAAAACAATCTCATAAAATATATTAAGAAAATTTATTGATATAATTGAATTAAGCTATTTTGACCTAAACCGCCTATATATTTTCTTAAATGCATTAAAATCACTTTTTCAACGATATCGGAGAAGTAAGGTAGACAGACAAGTTGCTATTAGAATTTCCAAGTAGACAAAATTAGCTAGCAGAATCTTCGAAAAAAATTTTCGAAGTTCGATTAGAGGGAGTTGATTGATGGAGGCATTAGAGAAGCTAAGTAAAGATTTAGATTGGAATAGCTTTCTGAAGGGAAATCGCCGGCAACGGACCTGACTGAGGTAGGGATGGATAGGGATGGAACAGAAGAAACTTCATGAAAACAAATATTTTTAAATGGAGATTAGTTTTCTTTCTTGATCGGGAATGCAACAGGTTGGCATCAGTTGAGATTTGAATTGAAATTTTTAAATTGCCTCGTTTTATGACACTTTGATGTAAGGCTTTTCAATCGCATCATGCAAATATTACTTAGACTCCTTTCTTTTTTCAGTATAAATCAAAATTTGAAATTCAGAAATGAACAGTTTAATTACTTAAGCTTACTTCGAGAAGTCAGAAACAAAATATCGTTAAAAATTGAAAAAGAACGATAGTAGAAATGATAGCATTCCATCGTTTTCAAACAAAACGCATCAAAAATAAGCGTTTCAGGCAGGAAACTATTCAAATTAATTATGACGCAGCAATGGTTCACGACATGCTTGCTATCTCATATACAACGGCGGCTTCATCTCAATAAATATTTAATTTCTTCCGTCCATTCATCGTTTCTTTCAGACTACAATAAACAAATCTGTATGATACCTTCATTTATTTATATTTCTCTATTCGCATTTCAGTCTGCTTTTTAGTGTTAGAGTCCTATAGTAATGTACTAAGTTTCAATAAACTTTCCCATTCTATTACTTGAAGAATTTTATTTGTTTTTGTTAGCTTCAGTTAGTTTGTCGAAAACTATTTGTGGCTTGATGAAATATAATTGATATTATCGAAGAGAGATTAAGAAAATTTTCCCTTATGATAACAAGAGCTATGAAATTAAAAAATTTTCAAATTTTAAAATTGAAAAATGCGTTATAGAAATGAAGAATTATCTACGACAAGATAGAAATATCAAATCTTCAAATGAAGTGTATAAATCATTTCATGCAGTTTAAAATTTTAAATGAAAAATTTTTCGCCCTTTCATCGCATCAATCTCATGGTTGTTGTTATTATAAAAGAAATGAGTTGAGTTAACAAAATGCTGCAACTAATTTCACTAATAGATTGCAATAGAAAAAAGAAAAAATAAACATAGAAAATCTATCATTTATCAGTTGAAAACAAGTTTAATCTCAAAATTATAGCGTTTCAATCTCTTCTTAACAGAGCTGAAGCAAACATACTGACGAAGGAAAAGCTTAAGACGCTGGAAAATTTTTTTAAATATAAATTGCTTAAAAATTGGGCGGAAATTAGTGGAAAAGATAGAAGTAGCTATGTAAAAGCAATCTAATTGAATGAAATTGAAAAAAAGATTTGTCATTCATTAGACTAATGTAAATGACAAATTTGCTGAAATCGATGCTTTTAGTTAGAGTTGCTTTTTGCCTATTTTCGGTTTCACTTGAATTTTGAAAAAAAATTGATGAGCTAACAGTAAGTTATCAGAAAAAATCCGAAAAAAACAGACAATTACTTCGTTTTTTCCTTTCTCACGTTGTTTTTTGGAATCAAACATGGAAATAAGGGTTTTAAAAAATTGAATAAACATCAAAAGTACAGAACATCATGGCCTTAAATATTATAGAAAGATTTGAAAGACAAATGGCTCACTGCTTTTAATGCAAATTTAAGCTAAAATTGCTTCAAATGTAGCGATTTATTGAAATATTGAAAAAGAATGATGTTCTTATTCTATAAAAATTAATCAAACATTTGAACAATCACGGCATTTCTTAAACATTCATTGAAATTCTCTAAGTAGGAGACACTTTGTCATAAAGTTATAATATTCGGAGACAAAAATTTTTTTCTTGTCTGCTGATTCAGCAATCAGCTTTCCCAGTGGTTCATCCATCATTGTTTGATGAAAAATGATATCATTTCAAGACTTATTTCACATTTCAATATATCAGCTTGCTAAGAAATTGCTTTTTATAAATACAACTACCAACGCGATATTGAATGACTCTTCTGATTAATTCGTATGAGAAAGGAAAGTGAAATGAAATCAAAGTATCAACAAAAAATTAAAATTGGTAGTAAATGTTAGTGATGTGAGCGCTCTGAAATTTTGCTATAAACAAGCTGGAATGGTTGCATTACTGGAATAGATTAGGTGAGATTTATATAACTGTAAATTGAGTTTATAAAAAATTGTTTACTGAACGTAGTTCGTGTGCTGCAAAGTTAGCGAGATATCATTATCAGGCATTTTTTCTGCAATTTAAACAAATGAATTGACTGCACATTTCACTTTTCGTGCTACTTTTTCTATCATTTTTAAATGAATTTGTAGTAGAAGAAAGTCTTAAATTACTATAATAACTTTTAACTAAATATCGCTTTTTTACTTTTTTTTTTCACTAGGAATATTTCAGAGAAAAAGCAGCATCATTATCAATATTTTTCTTTGTCCCACATATCTTCTGATAAAAATGGTTCAAAATCCGGTCAAGCTTGTTTTACATATTTAATCTTTATTTTCTTTTTTCGTACAAGACATTTTAAATAATTTTGCTAAAATTAACCAAATACGTTTTTTTCCCAAGTTTATTAGCTTCGATATTTTAAGTAGATTATTTAGTTAATACCATTCATTAAAGTCGCGCATTCCATTTGCAGAATCAAGTTTTGGATTCATGCCTTTTCTACTTAGGCTTAATTAGAAATAGCAATATTTGGATGTAATGATTATTGCTAATCTAAATTGCATACTACTGCTCCTCAGGTCCAATTTTCGTGTTCCAATTTTCGAAAAGTGAGGTCAATCTACAAGAGTGTCATTAACTAATGCTTGTTCTTATCTGTTCTGCAACTATTGTCGTGAAAAACCGAAATCACTTAAAAGGAATTGCTAACTTCGTAGATGATGAAATATATGGTGGGAAGTCTTCGTGTAGATGTGCTCAGTTACAGCAGCAGCATTTTCTCAATCTATTGTCACTTCACTTGTTAATTAACCACAGTTTCATCACCATCTTTAAGGGATGATGGACCATTACATAATTTTCTTTTCAATTAACTCATATATCTCATGACCTTTAATCTTTGTGCTATATCGGTTCACCATTGTACAAGAATTTCGTTGTGCTCTATCTTTTATGATAGGCATATTTCTACAAATATGACAAGATTACCTTTCTTAACTAATTGCTGTTACTATCTGTTTTGAGTAAAGCTTTGAGGTTGACTTGTACGATCAGCAGAGAGTCAATTCTCACTGAACTGCAGAATAACTTGACGGTGTTCAATAACCCAAATTAAACTCAAGAAAAATTATTTGTTAGTGAATTCTGAATTCAAAAAAGTTCATGACAACTACTGCTACTAATGTAAATGAAGTACATTAATTAAACAATTTAGGAAGCATTTTCAAATTCATCCCTAAAAACATTTAACAGAAAGTAATTATGACAACTTAGTTTCTACAATGTTTTTATTAGAAACCTGAAATTGCCGCGTAACATTATATCCATATATTTTTCCCATTTCTACACAAACGATTAATTTAAATTCTCAATTTCAATCATTTCTGCAATTTCTTCCAAAAATCAAATCTAACTGAAAAATCTCATTAAAATCTGTCATTTTTCTCCAATTTTTCCCTAATTCAATACAAAATTTAAAGAAAGACACTGAATTGAATTTGAACTAAAAAGACATGCATTTGAAAACAAAATAATAGAGGTTCAATATTCGTTGTGCGAGAATCAGTCTCCGAGATTCAGTCGAGAATTTCCACTCTCTTAAGAGTGACTAACTGCAGAATGATTCTTTTTTTTTGTTGCAGATACATACTTCTTACAATATTTGAGACGAATGACAAAATATAGGAAATTTTTAAAGAAATTTATAGGAAATATGACAGGTTAGTGAAGGAAAAGCACATTTATCAGATGATTAATTGTATTTATTAACAAATGACTAACTTTTTATTATCAATCACCGATTAGTAATTGTTAATTGCATTATTAAATAAATTGACGTTTATTCTCTACTTATTTTCTTCCAATTTCTTGAAAGTACTAAAACATTCATTCGAAATATTAATATATTGATGTTCACAGAACGTATGAGTGATATTTCAATATTTCAAATCAAATCTTTAAATTCAAAGCAGCTTGAAACGATGTACGTAAAAATTTGATTATTTCCTAGATTAAATAATTAGGAAGCGGTTGCCACGTCAAACTCTGTTTTGGCAGCAGTAATGGAATCAACGATTGACAATAACGCATCTATTAATCTATCAAAAGTTGCGCCAAGTCAGATTAATACGCGGAATATCATTCTTCCAAAGTTTGTAGTCTTCAAAAAAATAATCCATTTGCAAAAGTTATCATTCAAATTTGGATGACATATCATGGAGTGATATATCATCGATGAAGGTGCATAAACGAAAAGAAAGGAAAATTTTTTCAAAAATTTGGAATAAAATTCATTTCAGGAAATTTGCAAAAATCGAGTGTCTCAGACCAATAATACAGTTAGATGTTGACGATACTTTGGTTAAATTTGGTGAGAAAATACGAGGTCGATGGCTTATCAAAGTAATAAACAGTGCATTTCACAATTAACAGCTAAATCATTTGGGAATTCCAAAATTCTTATTTCTTTATATCGAATCTTTGTCTAAGTTCATAAAATCTAAATTTATATTATAAAAAGTTTCGAGTAGAAAGAACAAATGGTAATTAGTCTTTATAGGGACTAATTGGCAGTGGTGGATACGGAGAGATATATTATGCATCAGATTTGAAAATGAATGGCGAATCAGTAGCTGTTAAAGTGGAACCTGTGATAAGGAAAGGAAAAGTAGCTAAACGAATGATTTTGGAACAAAAAGTAATTAAATTACTCATTATGTAGCTTTCTGAACTTGAATAATACTTATATTATTCAAAAATTATTTCATGTTGAACTTCAGGAATTATTTCATATTAAACTTCAGGAACTCTCACAGGCAGAAATTATTGTAACGTAATCGAAATTTCTACAACATTTAATATATAATCTTGCAAAATACAAAAATTTTGAAATTGAAAATAACTGATTTATAAGATTATGTTACGCTTGCAAGGCCGACCGCATGTACCGTTGATGTGGGGTTCCGGAACGGAACGTGGTCTAAATTATATTGTGATGCAATTGTTGTCAACGAATGTGGCAGATCTAAGAAAACGATGTCCTTTGCAAAGATTGTCAAAGGCTACTTCAGGAAGAATAATGCAACAAGTAATTTTGAAAATCAGCCATTTTTTAATCAGTATTTTGGGCTTCACCCATCTCTATTTCTCTCTGGTTTTTTCGATCTGAAAATTGTAGATCAATATCTGAGCAGTGAGATCCTACAAATCTTTCATCTAAAAATCAGATAAGTTTGCAAAATTTTAGGGAGTGATATCAATAGCTCAAAAAATAAACAAATAATAAATATATAATCAAATTTATTCCATTTATTGCCATAAATCAATCTAATTTGATCTTATTTCAAGTCGTATTGGAGGCTGAAATAAATAACTTTATTCTATTTTCTCATTTCAGGCAATAGCTGGTCTTCGTGATATTCATAAAGTGGGGTACATCCATAGAGATGTGAAACCAGCCAATATGTGTTTCGGTCTCACTGAAAAAGTGGGTCATTTGATAATGTTTGTATAATAGAATCCGGTTCCTTCGAACATTTTGCAAATAAAAATTCAACTTACAAAATTCTCTCTATCATTTACATAGTGAAGAATCAAATTAATATCAATATTCTTCTAATTTATTTGAAGATTTAAATTTTTACGAATTTTTTAAATTTATGATTTGAACTTTTGTGGGAAAATAATTTGAATTAAATAATTTACTGGAAAAAGCAACGATTTTAATATACAATTAAAAAAATCCAAACATGTTTTGTTAGAGCAGTCGACGTTTGATTATTGTGGATTACGGTTTAGCAAGAAAGTTCCGATATTCCGATGGAAAACCAATAGAGAGACGAAAACGAGCTGGTTTCCGTGGAACATTGCGTTACGTGTCAATACGTGTGCACGATCGGAAAGAGCAAGGACCATCAGATGACCTGATTGCACTTTTTTTCACACTTATCGAAATACTTAAGGGAGAATTACCGTGGAGGAATGAGAAGAGCGATGAAAAAATGAAAAACGCTAAAATGCAATTGGTAATTTTCAGATTTCTCATTCACCAATGTTTATGCCAATCCTTTTTTATTAATATCGAAACTTTCTCGTCGCGATTGATCTTGAAAAGTTCGAAGATTATTCGTGTTTCAGATGAAAGATGATTTCGTGGAACTATTTGAAAATTTTGGTTTAGGCGTACGTGAATATGGTCGAGCAGTAATGACATCAGCTGTGGATGCTGAACCTAATTATACCTTTTTAATTTCAACCATGAAGGTTGTAGAACTTAAAAATTTGCAACCTCAAGACTAAATAATTTATTTGGTCGAAAATTAGGAATTTATTTTTTGCAATAAACGCCTTAAGTGTTTTATTACGACATTTTTCAATTAAATAAAAGTGAATAAAAATGCACATTTTTAGATACAATTATCTAGCAAATAAGTAGAAATATAGAAATGATGAGACCAACTGAAATAAAACAGAGTGTAACGTAACCTGATATCTTATCATATGCAATAGCTTAACATCTAACATTTATGAAAATCAAGACATTATGGAAATTTTGGAAGAATCTAAACTTAAGAAAAATGAATTTCCGTACTGACTTGAATATTTCAGCCATAATTTTATAGAAATTGGCTGGAAATCGACATTTAAACGATCCATATGATTGGGAAAATGATTATCTAGAAGTGCTAAAGGAATACAAATAATCAGTCTTACTTTTATTATATAGGTGCATTATTAAGTTTATGAGTTGCATCATAATATTTTTCCTTAATGGCAGCAATGTATCGTTGATTTGCATATAAAGGTTATTTCATATTATTTTTGTGAGCATTCACTCATCATATTAATACTGTTATTTTGAGTCAATTGAGCTTCATCGAAAATCTAAATCGAGAGAATGATATCGAATTAACCTATCTCACCAAGTGATAAGAAAATTATGCATATCAAGCTTTTTCCTTTCATTACACTCAAATTCATTACTAATAAAAAATTTAGATCAAATTTTCAGACAGCATATTGTGAGAAATAATTGTCGTATAACAATAAACTGTTATTCGTTGCCAAATTAGAACCATTTTCATTGAAGCGGGAGGATTGCCGTATTTGTTATTAGCTAGAAAAAATGTTCCATTAAAATAAAAAATCTTTTGGAATCTCATCAAAAATGACCAAAAGTACAAACAAAAATCTAAAATTCAAGCTAGGGGAACATAAAAAATCTTTCATGGAAAATTTTTCTTTTTAAAAATTAGATAAATCACTGAAATTTAATACTTGTTGTGCAGGTTTACTGAACATTTTGCTGAGATCGTTGAAAAATCCCCAATTGATATTGTACTTATTGTTGATAGCGATCGGACCAAACATATCTTCATTACCGACGCTGAGACCTACGAAGCATTATTTTGTTTATGAAATGAATTTCCAGCGAAAAAACGATTTATATTTAAATTGCAGAATAATAGAAAGTATTATTATCATAAAATTTTAGTAAACACGCAAGATTAGTGCTGTCTTGAATTGATATTAATCTTCGACCTTCCACAACATCCATATTTTCCACATAATTTGCTGACCGAATAATTATATTGTACTGCTATTAAATAAATTAGATTGTTCAAAGAAAACCTCTCAAAGGAGCCAATGAAATTCCATCTTTTCGACCAATGGGCATACCAAGTACATTTACTGTTCGATCGCGACCAACTTCCACTTCCTCACGATGTTTCTGATTATGGCCAAATGATTCTAATAGAGTTAATATTGATGACACTGCTGTTGTTGACTAAAATAATTTAAATAAATTCGTTCTGTATAACAAATAATCCTTGATTTCACTTAAGATGCAGAAAATTAAAAAATCAATTGCAACAATCACACATATCTCTGAACGGATTTCTACAAATTATATCATATAGTCTAAATGAGATACAGTTCAGTACAAAATATTTGACTAGAATAAATCATCAAATATAACAGTTCTATTAAAGAAAACGTGAACTTATCCCATGATTATTTAGAAACGAATAAAATAATTGAAAATTTAATATTGGAATGGATTAATTCACGAATATAAAGTCACAGTGAATGCATGAAAAAATCAGAACTAGGCAATGAATAACGACGTTAGATTCAAAGACGAAATTAGGTGACGAATACGAAAAATTGCTTCACAGGTTTCCTTTTTATTTAAAAATTCATCCAAAATTGAACAATACATGTAACAATCATTTTTCGATATTAACAGATTATGAAATGAATCGGATAAAGAACAGGTTTTGGGATGCACATTTCCGACATGTTATATGGAGACCATTTAAATTTTAAAAACCTCGGCAAGGTGAGTAGACACGAGAAGAGGAATGGTAAATAAATTCATCAGTGAATGGATTAGTAAGCTGAATTGGTTTTAGATCGAAATTCTGGCAGAGGCTTCAGAAATAATATATTAAGATCTGACATTTTGAAAAGGTGGAATGCAACCTTTGTTTGTTGGATAAAAGTAGCATTTTTTTTGATACGAATTGCGCTTTGAGGT
The DNA here is from genome assembly GCA_013365365.1 of Cruorifilaria tuberocauda. NCBI lineage: Eukaryota > Metazoa > Nematoda > Chromadorea > Rhabditida > Onchocercidae > Cruorifilaria > Cruorifilaria tuberocauda. The sequence continues at coordinate 44,509 of JABVXU010000087.1, forward strand.
GTTGTAGAATGCGGAAAAAGTAGAGCATTTGTAAACATATCACTTTTCCGTGGAGTAGCTGCGGTGAATTTTGTCGTCGGACTGAATGACTGTGAATCCTGAAGAAAGCATATGTTGAGTATTCATATGAATGATTTTAAAGTGTAAGTGGACAAATGGTTAAATCCAATTAATAGCAAATTTTCAAAAATTCCGACATATGGATTTTGATAATAAAAATCTAGAAAAAACGAACAGACATACTATTCCAATCAAAATTTTGAAATATTCAAAACGGAAGCATATCTTAGTAAGTCGAGCAAACTCATTAAGAGATTTGACAAATGGATCGAAGAAACGTTGCAGCATTGGTTTTGGCTTTATATTAGATGTTGGTTTCAAAAAATTAAATATTGACCGTGATGAGTTCATTGAATTCTCACGAGTTTCTTTCTCCACCTGAAATAACCTCTAAACTCACAATCTAACATTGACAATGTTTAACAAAATTCTGTTCCATATCCGACTTTCCTTACTTCTATAAATTGCACAACAATATGATAAGTCATTAGGAAGTATATATTTTTATAGCGTTTTATGGGGGCTACAATATATAATATGGGCAGTACAATGAATTCTAAACAGTTGAATAAAAATCATACTTTATTTGCAAATTGGAGTGCTTTCGCTTCTTGTTTCACCATGTCAACAACTCTAATCCAAGGCTTTAACCACGGATAGACAATTTGATTAGTATCTATTTGATTTCTAGCATATGTTTCTGAAATTCTTGAAGCCAATTCATTGCAAAGTTATAAATAATGTAGGATATTGATAAGTTGTCTGATTATGGAGAAGCTTTCTGATGGTCTTTATTCCTATTACAGTACCGTACAATGAATGCATGAAAGATAAATAGTATTTAAAATTCTATTAATTTCAAAAAAAGTGGGCACAATGTCGTTCAGATGCTTCTCTGATATAAATGGAAAACAAGACACAACATACCTTTGTCAGAGGCAATAACTTCTCGAAGTCTTTTTGTGCCATTGCTTTCTGCAAATTATTTTCTAAAATAGACATTTATTCTTGGTGCACGAGAATGATTTCACTAAGATTAGCAGAACTATCAACTTCTCATTTTTTAAATGTAGGCTACCCAACTAACGAAAATGTCTAAAATTTACTGGACTGCGTCAAATCGGGCTATTGAGTTAAAACAACCAATGCATAGATGTTTTGTGCGTTGCTCACGGTTATTTGCTTAGGTATCGATGCAGAAAAACGTTGCAGAAGCCAAGAGCCCACCAGCTCAACTTAGAGGATTCATGCAAAATAAAAAACAAACCGAAAGGAACTTGCTGTGCATAGAAAGATTTAAAGGCTAGCGGTAATATCAGCAAAAATGAACAGGTAGTGGTTGGCATAGCGAATTTATAAAATTATCGGATGCAGGAATAATATTGGCTCTGGTGCATACATTTGGGTCAACTGTATCTGCGACTGATCTACATGTTAATTTGGCATATGGAAGATAATTGTGTCGGAACAAACACTGCCTCCCCGAGCATTCAATAATACTGAACATATATACTTAACGAAAAGCGCTTCACTGCATTTAATACGCTAATTTATTTGGATAGGCAGAGGGTAAGTTTATTGAACGAAAAGGATTCGAAAAAAATCAGACCCTTCCGCTCCGTCAAAATCCATGATCATTTTCCTTCCTGAATTACTTCTCAACGGATTTCTTTCGCAATAATTAATAATTAATAAGTTAGACAGCGTGTTGTACATTTTTCAATGAAGTAAACATAGAGGTTTTCAAAAACATTAACGAATAACTTGATTTTCTCAATCAGTTATGCAAAAAAGAAGAAATAATAACTAAAACAAGCTTACTCGCACGGTAATCAAAAAGCTTAGTAATCAAATAATTACATTAATCATTTTTAGGTTATCAAAAATATAAAAATCATAGCATATTTCATAAACAAAATGCAATAGACTTTTTTTTGAACACTGATATCTTATTTTTCTAAATTCTATTTTCCTTCGCAAACTTCAAACTCAGTTGCAACATAAAAATAAATAAAATAACAGTCAATTTAAAAAAAAATGCAAATGACACTGTGAATAAAGTTAAGAAATCATAAGGCGTGGTGCAATTGACATTGACATCAGTTCCTGGAATAACAGCTTGCAAGCATACGGAATACGAAATGCCGACACCTGTGTTTTATTTCGGCACGCCTGTAAATGTTCGCTTATACTTTGAACTCAGAGGCTGTTTTATAAATTGAATTCATTGCTCCCAATAAATTTTATAAATCGTTGTTACAAAGTATATTGCAGATTATTCATTTCTAACAAAGAAAATATTTAAAATCTGTTCGAATAAACAATGGATCGTATTTATAATTACTATAATTACTGAAAAGAAATTAAACGTCGAAATAAACTGACTTCATTATTCGAGTTTCATTTATTATTTGATGCTTCATAGCTCACATATTTTTATGCACAAAAATCTCTATGATGAGCCATTACAAATTATAAAACTAAAGATGGAAGTTTCACATCATAACAAACAAAACAGTTCTTTCTCTCACCTTGCATTCAAATGAGTTTGTTCGCAAATTGGCCACCACTATTAAACCGCAGTTGTTGCAAATATATACATGATACGGATCAGACACTTCAAAAAGACGTTCCCGCAAGAACTGTGCTGCTCCATGTGAGATCTGACAATCTCGTTCCATTTCGCCGAAACGAAGGCCGCCATCCCTAAAATTATTAATTTGTTGGCTCGAATACCTTTTATTTTCTTCAAAACTAAAAATTTCAGAATATGAATTATAGAAGTAAATAGATAGAATAAAAATACCTAGCTCTGCCCTCCATAGGTTGGCGGTTCATCATTTGTATAGGCCCACGAGCTCTCGAATGAATTTTGTCGTCCACCATATGTTTCAAGCGTTGATAATAAGTTGGACCCAGAAAAACCTAAAAAATTTCGAAAAAAATTGTCCTAATTTAAATTTAGTCTGAACACATCCAAATGAAGAAAATTGGACCATATAAAAAAAAATTTTTTTTTTAAAATTTCTAAAACCTAAAGCGCAAGGAGTTCCCTCCTCAATGTGAAGATAACGAAAGGTTTTTATTTGTCGCGAAATAGAAAGATCAAAAATTTTCTGTTCACTTGTATTGTAAGCTTTCGACCAGTATGTCCATTATACATGATTTCATTGCCACGTAAGTGATAACCATACTCTTGTAATAAATTACTAATTTTCTGAACATTCACGGTATCGTTGAAAGGTGTTGCATCACCTATCTCACCTTTGTTCGCAGACAACTGAATATAACTTTTAGGAGTCAAATGTATGGAAAAATATTAAAATTTCGATAAATCTTAAAAACCTTAACAGGGCAGAATGAAGTTTTACAAATCAATTGTTTAAATGACAATAATAGGGAAGAAATCCATATCTCTAAAAATACTCAAGATTACGAAAAAATTTTTTATATACCTTTCCCTGTAAACATTCGATCAAGTGTCCAATTGTCATACGAGAAGGCACTGCATGCGGATTAATAATGATATCTGGAGTTATACCTTCATTTGTAAAAGGCATATCTTCCTGAAGATTTTTGTATTCATTTAAATTAAGCTAATATTTAAAAAATTCAATTTATCAAGAATCTTATGCGTAATCTTTAATCTTGATTCTTTGTTCATTATGATATATTAACTACATTATAAAGGAACAAAAAAAAACCCACTGACCTGTCTATACATCATACCCATTGTACCTTTTTGACCATGCCTTGATGCAAACTTATCACCAATTTGTGGCAGACGTACTGAACGCACACGAATTTTGACAAACTTGTTACCATCAGTATTTAGAGTCAACATAACCTAATGCATTTCAAATATAGATTTGTAGATGCAGAGAATTTAGAATAAACAAATTACCATATTTAATCTCCAATATAAAACGATAATAAAAAATTTCGAAAATACCTGGTCGACGATTCCTGTTTCGCTGCTTCGCAAAAATGTACTAGCATCTTTTTTCGTATACCGTTTAACCGTTGCATCCAAATCATCTTCCTAAGTAACCATTGATGAAAAACTGTTGAAACAAGAAAATTTCTTTTACAATATAAAGAATATATATAATCTCTATTGAAAATATTTAAAAAATCTGAAAAAATACAGTGTCCGGTAGTGAGATTGTCTTTCCAATAATAACGTCATCACCCGAAACACGCATTCCAGGCGAGATTATACCATCTTCATCTAGCTTATCATAAAGTGAATGTCGCATGCCCGAACATTTATCCCTGAATATTGTATTAATTATCTCAAAAACTGATGTGATGAATAATTTAAAAATCACAAAAAAGTACCTTGTAGGCTTTTCGATCAATTCTTCATTTGCATTGTCTAGATTAGCTTCCTGATCCCGATATGAACGATAGAAGACCTACAATCCAAGTATTCCAAAATCTTGTTATTTCAGTTCTATGAATCCGAAATTACGAGTTAGATGAAGCGTATTAAAAACATAAACAAAATAAAATGACGCTAACCGATCTAAAAAGACCCCTATCAATACCAGACTGATTCATGATAATCGAATCTTCTTGATTGTAGCCAGTATAAGACAAAATAGCGACGATAGCATTAATTCCGGCAGGTAGCTCGTTGAATCTGAAAATGCATTTTTCCAAGTCTTTCCGAATTCAATTCCCTATCTTTCTACAATGCTGAAAATACTATGAATGTGATACCTGAGATACTCCATAGATCTCGTTGTAACGAGAGGCTTTTGCGGATAATACAGCACATGAGCAAGCGTATCCATTCTAACATGAAAATTGGTGGTGTAAACACCCATAGCTTGTTTACCCATTGCACTCTAAAAAAGTTTTATAATAGTTCCATTATAATAGAAGGTTTTATAATAGAAGTCAACGACTTCCAGAAACCTAAATATTTACGAAAGCATACTTGATATGTATTTCGTGGACTTTGATTATGATCCGGAAAAGGTATGATTGAGGCACAGACACCTAAAATCATTGCCGGATGAATTTCACAGTGTGTGTAAGTATCGCAATATCCTCCAGCTTTCAAATCCTCTGGCATCATCGCAAGCATTACGGTCTCTATAAAACATTGACGCAAAATAAAAATATATTGTCCACTGCATTCCCATAGAAAATTGATCGGCAAAGCTGCACATTTTACGACTGACTTCTAGGTGTGCAGGAACGCGAACGCTTATATAGAGGTAAGATATTCAACATCCTCATACCTTCTTCCATAGCATCAATAAGCTCAACTACGCCACCGGCAACAAGTTCCGACCAAGTATAGCTGTTATCTTTTAACTGATCAATATGCTTCCTTTTCAAAGCCAACTTTTGATTTTCAACAATCAACAAAGGCCTACAGACACGTCCAGCATCTGTGTAAATTCGAATTTCCCGATCTCTGATGTCTCGAACCATAGATACCTAAAATTACCATTGATTCCAATTTAAAGAAATATCAAGAAATTAATACTGAAGAAGGAAAACATATTAAGCTTTTCTCCAATGAACTCTTCCTCTAAAAAATGAATAATTAGAATAAATACTTCTGAAACAATAATGTCCATTTCTCTTCGTAATTTTTTCAACGTTGTCATCAATTGTTCAGGATCTCTATGAATACCAACCCAAGCGCCATTAACAAAAATCTTTGTCGCATCAGCAATCGCTGTTGGCGCTACTTCTGCAATATATTTATGTCTAATACCATAATTAAATACTAAGTAGAAATCGTAATCTAAAATTTCGCCAGGATTTATTTATTCTCAAGAAGTAAATGCACTAACCCTCAAGATTTTCCATAGACCATTCTTCCAAAAATTCAAGAATTGGCTCCGGCAAACTACCCACAGAAATATACGCCATAAGTGCTAGATTTTTCACTAAACCAACAGCTTGGCCTTCAGGAGTTTCGGCTGGGCATACCATACCCCACTGTGTATTATGCAGCTGACGAGGTTTTGCCAATTTTCCTTCTCGTCCAATTGGTGAATTGCAACGACGTAAGTGTGACAACGTTGCAGTATATGTTAAACGATTTAGTACCTAAGATGATTTCATAATTTAAATACTTTAAAACAGATAAAACAAAAAATTATATTAAAACTAGGCTAAAAATTAAAAGGAAACTATTCGCTCCGGTTAAAGAATCAATTTTTTGAAAAAACTTAACTTCAATACAAAGGACAAATAGAAGAGCATATGAAAATCAAAATAAAACTTACCTGGCTAACACCGGCTCTTGATTGATGTGCCTTTTTTTGATCTCCCCAATTACCTGTTGCTAAAGAATATGCAAGGCCTCGTGTAATAAGTGGTGTTTTAACGCACAAATCTAACATGAAATCACCATTCTTATTGATGTATTTTTGAGCCGTTAAGCGTACCTTAAAAAGTAAAAATAAGCGTAATTTAAATAAATGATAGAAAGTATTTAAAAATTTTTCATAAATGACCTATAAAAAGCATTATTAGAGAGCACAGAAATCTCATTTTAAAAGCCAGTAAACAAAGTACAATTTCGACTGACTCAAAAATTTATGAAAATTCACTTCTTTCAGAAGGTTCCTGAAAAGTGCCCGGAAAAGAAATGCTAATAAAGGTCCAGCAAGATCCAGTCGTTTGTTTCCCATATGATCACGATCATCCAGTTCGCGACGTCCAAGAGCAGCCAATAATAGTCTATGGACCATGTAACCCAAGAAATACTGCAAAATAATTCTTCGTTTTATTTCTTCATTTACTATAATTCATTTTCGAGAAAAATACTATTATTTATATAAACAATTCAAATTCCTATCAAAATATCAAATTCTCTAAAATTTCTACGAAATCACAGGGAAATAAAATTTACTGAGCAGTAATCTGTACAAAACTTATATGTAAATATGAAAAGTATATTATTATCACCTTCTGCTATAATTTCATTCATACCAGTATCTACATTCATACCGGAATATGGTAATTCCCTTGCATAATGCCCTATTCTGTCTGTTAAAGAAGTCCCGAATACAAAAAACAACAAAATGTATTAAAATAACAATAATGATGAATATCGCTTAACTAAGGAAAATATTATAAAACATACAGCTTTTTTGGTCTCGCAAAAATCCGATATGCCAACATGTGGGAGCATTTCCTTTTGTAATATTTCTCTGGCATATTTAATACGCTGCTCCTTTGTCACACCTGGCTTCGCACCACGTGCACCAATGAAATTGAGCGCAACGTTTTGTTCCTGTAAGAACAAACCAATTTAAATATGGGATGTAGAGAAGTTAGAGGATATTGAAAAATGCAGCAGTGAAGAAAATTAATTCTCCTAAAATAAATCAGTTCAGATTCTACAATTTCTATTTTTTAGCTCCTTTAACAAATGATTTCCTTTTGCAAATATTCCGATGAGTTTTTCTGTGAAACCGCTGTCAAAAAGCGCGAGATGTACGCTAGGATCCTCTAAGCAAATGAATCATTCTTCATCAAATTTCTGTTAAAAATTTCGATCAAAACGTACCTGAATAACAAAAGCTTCATCAAGACTTGGTTTTACCATTTCCATCATTTCCGGATCTTCGAAATCGTAAATTATGTGCTCCAATATGTCATGATCAGAGACAAAACCTAGGGCACGAAATACGATCATAACAGGTATTTCCTGAAAGAAAAATTTTGCCAACATTATTTAAATTCTCATTAGTTATTAACTGAGTTAAAAAACTTAAGATTAAATGGAAATAAGGAATAAGAATGAGAATTTAGAAGGAATCAACAGAAGTAACCTGTTTAATGTATGGTAAAATGGCAATAATTTTAGGTCCCATAGCAGATTTCTTACTACCTCCGCCGCCTCGAGGTAACATGTTAACCCATAGTGTTGATGTGGGACGGCTAAAACATTTCAAATTATCAAATAACTAGCGAAACTGAATTTAATTTTGAAACAGACATAAATCAACAAAAATTTGCAAAAATGAACATTCTTGAATATATCGCTAATTACAAATTGCAATAGATGTCATTACTAAAAAAATTTCAGTATGCTTGAAATGAATTGTTTTCTACTTAACCTTGAATTTTCAAGACAGGAACGACACTCAGTTTTGTATGTGTACTTCCCATCCTTCATAGAAAAAACATAAACTGTATTCGTAGCCATCTTTTCCTGAGCAATAAGTACCTGAAAATCAAAATTTTACTAAAGGTTCGAACCGTTGATGAACTTGCACAAGAATGATGTTTATAAAATTCATTTACATCAAATTACTTTTTCAGAGCCATTAATGACAAAGTAGCCACCAGGATCCAAAGGACACTCGTTCAGCTCGGATAAGTCACGATCAGACATATTCGCCAACATGCAATATGAAGATCTAAATCCAAAATTATAGAATTATGCCATTTAGATAGACAATACAAATAGACAATACTTTTTTTTTCACATAATTATAACGTTTATTGTTTTAATTACTATTTAAATTGAAATAACGAAGAGATTAACGCAGAAATCAAGTTGGAAATGGACCTAAGCATGATCGGAATCTTCCCGACAAATACTTTTTCATATTTTGTTTCTTTCGGTTCTTCACCACTTCGTATCATTGTTTTCGTTATGTCAATATAAAGTGGAGAAGAATAAGTCAAATTTCGCAAACGAGCCTTAAAATCATTCAAAATTAATCAATCCATAACTAGAGGCAAGCAAGGGAACATCAAACACGTTTAAATGGAGGTCAATATCGTGCTAACTTTCAGCAAATAATTTTAATCACATTCATGAACAAATTGTTGTTCAGAAAGGGAATAGGCAAAAAAAAACTTATATATTTATTTGGTTTGTATTTGAGAATAAAAACTATGCCTCGTTTGGCATCATGGGAGTTGGTGCACCATCTTTTTCCCAATGAGTTGGCTTCGATAGATAGATTTGATCGAACTTTAATGCAAACTTGATGGGATTCTCGACATCACCTATAAAAGCGTACATTAATAATCAGTAGTAATCCGGGAAATTTCGTGAACAAATACCGTAAATAAGTGCACATCACCGGAGAAATGTTGGACTTCGGATTGAAGTTCAACAGGAGGTGAATCTTCTACAATCCTCTGGACATTCATCTGTATAAATTCGTCGAAACTATCCAACTGCTGCCTTACAAGACCCTTTTCATCGAAATACGCCGAAATAACAACCCAGCAAGCTTCCTAAATTGAATTTACATAATTGAAGAAGCATTATCGTTATAACGAAATAGATGATTATGACATACCTGCCACTGCTCTGATGAAATCTCTTCATCCTCCTCGAAGGGAGCTTCCTCGATTTCTTCATCTTCCTCATACATTGTCCCTAAAATTGGAAAAGAGAAAAACGATAACAAACATCGAGGACGAATCAGATAACGGAACTGGCCTTACGACAGTACGAATTCTAGCTAAGGTAATACAGACTTTATGTACCAGTTCTTAGCATAATTGGAACAAAGCAAAGATCATTGACACTAATAATACCATAGTGAAAAGCTTGACACTCATAATATTATAGTCCTCTTGATAAATGACGAGAGAAGAAGTAAAATACCTTTCTGAAAGATAAGTTCTCTCACTTTAAGTTTCAATATAATCCGTATATTTTCAATAAAAAACAGACAAATGAGCAACCGTTAAGTAATAAGAAAAGCAAACAAGTTTAAAATAGTTCCTTTAGAAGAAATCATTCGTGAATATATTACAAGGATACTAATGTCTCTTTCACATGCTCAATAATTATCAGGGGTACACAAAAGCTTCCAATATTTTAGTTTCGTAGCACTTCTCATTTTCATTTGTTCACTCCTCAAATTTTCCATTCCCGAATTCAAAGTCGGCCAGTATTGTTATGGTTAAAAATGGTTATCGGGCTATTCACTCTCTTGCAGCTGTGTCGGGATGAGGAAAAAAGTTCTTGAAGTGTTTGAGATCTCAGACAATCTCAGACACTCGCGACGTTCCGTGCCAGGTTTAGAACAGTGACTGCTTCTATTAGGATTCTATGTTGATTTAGTTCTCAGAAATGTTTTTAATGCCTTACACAACGCTTAATTTTATACTTTTTTCGTCTTTCTTTCGGAAGTATTCGAAAAAATCAGATGGAAGTTTGTGACAAACTTTTCGATTAATCACTGGAGATAGAGAGAGGAAAGGAGATTAAGGTGTAAGTAGGAAAAAGTGAATTGGATATGAGTTTCTTCATTGCAGAAACTGCTCAGATATCTAACTTCACAATCATAATCGATAGTATACAGTAGTAAACATCTTTTATCTAGTTCACTTTTGAATATCTGAAATTTCTTGATCTCTTTGCATTGCATGTCATAGCATTTGGATGATGATGTAACCATTATGAGCACTGACTAACTATAACCTCATCAAAATTCCACCAATTCACAGTTGATACATTAGTGTGCCACATACAGTGAAGCACAAAATAAGACTCACCACAGAGTCCGTTAAATATGATGATAGTGTGTCTTTTTTAGAGCTATGACTAAAACATTATTTCCATTGTATTATTGCCCGACTTCTTTTAAATCCTTGGATATTTTAATTGAAAGTTTTGCGATGCGGCATGCGCGCATGTCATATTTTTCCAAAAAGTAGTATTCACTTTATAACCTTTTTGTTTTACGCTTGGCTTATTTCAGATTTCAATTCAATCGGAATCTTAAAAATCACTTTGTCACCTTATATCCAATCCTTCCAACGATACTCAGGTAGTCCCTTGCGACTACAAGTGTTTACCAGTCTTCCTGGTTTGCAGCAATCAGACAATAGATATTAATAAAGCGCTCAATACTCAGGTTCCTTTTTTCTGTATTTTTGCTAATTGGAGGTGCATTCGTTTACATGTTCTAACTCGCTTTTCCTACTCGTCATTGCTTCTGTGTGTATTTAAAATTACATTGTGCGGTGCATGGCAAATGTCTGGGAAATTTTTTTAGTTCCTCTAAAAAGTAACTTATGGGATTTTTCAGAGTCTGCCATTCTTTATATAGTCACATGTTATGTATCCTAATCTCTATATATGCAGACATTTTAGTTCTGTTGTTCTGTTTCACTTACTAATGTTGGAAACGAAATGCACGTTGCTTATGGAGTCAAAACGTTTTCACTCTTTTGACATCCTGCATCTATCAACTGTTTGGATTTTAAATGTTGAGTTTAGTAATGGCTAGTTTATTTTCAGATGCTATGCTAGAATCTGAACAACATCAACAGCTAACTGACAGTAGATCATTGGGAGGATGTCACCAAGGCACTCAAGTAACCGCACAGCAGCAACAAATAACCTTCCTAGTGACAACTCAGCAGCCACTACCTTCCGTTGGCCATGTAATCGGACAACAGCAATCAGTTCAGAATCAGAGCTGCTATATGCCGGCTGGGCAGATGACAGGTGCCCTGAATTGTATACCCTCACCTATACCTTCAAGAACAACATCGTCTACATCACATACTCATTCTTCGTCAATTCCCTCTCCATCTCCTCTTTCCGTCCAATCGACAATACAATTGCGAGGCACAGCTTCATGTCCACCACAGTCCTTAAATCCATCTCCGCTATCATCAGCTCGAGTTAGTGCACCTTCCCCTTTGCAAACTTCTTCAAGCGCAGCTGCTACAGTTCCTCCTCACTTCCAGCGACAACATTCCGCGTCATTCACAACAGTTGGTGGTTCACATGCAGAACATCTCCGGTCTACAGCGAGTAGAAGTTTCGATGGAGAATACGATAATATCCATCAGCAGCAGCCGACTATGTGTGATGCTTCATCACAACAAATGCATCATACTTTACAGCTGCAGCAAGCTCGTCAACAACATGTTCTGCAATCTTCTCGCATACAACAACATCAGCAGCAGCAACAACAAAAATGCTTCAAACAATCGACAACATTGAATCCGCAAGGACAGCATCAGAATCTCCAACTGCAGCAACAACATTGTCAGCAGCAGCAGCAGCAGCAGCAGCAGATCTTGCAACAACAACACTGTCAACAACCTCAAATACTGCAGCAACAACAACTTCAGGTGCTGCAACAACCACAACAACAGCAAAATTTTCCACATCAATCGCAAATCGTTCAACAGAAACAAGTACAAGTGCAGCAAATACAACAATCACAGCAGTTGCAGATGCAATCACAGCATGGATATACGCATTTTCCACTGCAGAAACAATTAAAGAAGCATTTGACTCAAGAACGTGACGATGCTGACGAGGAGGAAGAGGAAGACGTGCGGCAACGACCATTAACAGCAAAAGAAGAATACAGAGAGCTGAAGCATCGATTCAAATTCCTCGTCTATGTAAGTTTTGAAAGTAAATATTTCTGGATGGTAGTTCTTGGAAGCAAGCTTTCATTGAAGTGCAAAGGGTTGTGGTTCAGTACGTTATCTTGGAAATTGAAAAATTTTTTATTCTAGTTCTTGAGAAGAGCTCGAAGTTTGTTGGAGTTTGTATCGATTGTGTGAATATATGGGTACGTCAAAAATGAGGTGTTGAGTTTATTTCTCGAAATCTACTATTTTTTTAAATTATATTATTAGATGTCAGTTATAGGTTTGAATATTTTAAAGCTTAACTATTTTAGGAGAATGAATGTTACCAGGAAGAGTTACGAAACTTGCAAAGGAAGTTGCTGAAGCTTTCACGGGACAAAAATTTCTTGCTAGATCGTCTGCTGCTTTACGAAAAACTGAGTGACTCATCGGATGAATCGGATTCATCTGTAAAAACTATTGAGGAAAAAGCACCACCTAAAAAGTAATCCTTTTGCAGTGTCATAACTGAAGCGCTAAACATAGCATATAGCATATAGCATCATTTTCCAACTTTTTCATGAAATTCATTTTTATAAAAGCCATTATAGGAAATCTCGCCCGCCTGCTTCAAGACGTCGTTCAGCGAATGCGAGATCTAAAGGAGCAAACAGTACCAATTATATAGATTCAGATACAATAAAGATCTCATTAACAGAGCAACAGCAACAACAGATGCAAAAGCAACCATCACAACAACTGCCGGAACAGCAGCGACTACCAGTTCAGGCTACAGGTTTCCGTTTGACTGAAATAATATTTTCTTAGCTTTGAACTTTTTGTGATATGAATTAACAGGAAGAATTTTCTTTCAATAAAAGGAAATTTTGATTAGTTTAGAAGCAGCTACGAGAACCAATGTTCCGGTCTGTTCTGTTTTGGAAATGGGTGCTGGAGAACAACGTGCTACTGTTCCGATTCCACCGTGCTGTTCAGAACATGGCATCAAAAGAGAAGAAGCTGTGATCGGTACCCCCACAACTGACGATGCAATATTTGAAGAAAGCCGTAGCAGTCAGTTCTCGTCATCTGGTTTTGCTTCATCTCGATGATATAAGTTTTAAATAGATACATATACCAGTTTTGCTGAATTTTTCTAGAGATTTTGTGCTGGGATCTGATTCGGTGTTGTTGTTTGTATATATTTCAATATGAAGAAGTCGAATAAAATTTAATAGTTTGTTTTTAAAAATTAGTGAAAATGAGTACTAAAAATTTCATCTATGATCTCGTACCGTTTTTGACGAATTTGTAGATTTGTGATAGCTCTTTAATATTATTTTCATTTGCAGTAATATCTTCGACTGCAACTTTTATGGTTTTTTACCAGTAAAATCCGAAAATTTGAATCTCTGTTCTAAAAAATTTCAGAGCCATGGGAGCGAACATCTAACATTGAGCCTCACTGAGTTTTTTTATCCTTCTTTTTTTTCAGGATAGAATTTTAACGGGTCGATCTTGATCCTTATTTTTTCGTGTATTGTATGTTCATGAAGCATAAAGATTCAAATATTCTTTGTTGCATATGTAATGTCGGTGTGCAATGTGCAGTACTTGTTTTTGGTTTAGATAGGATTTAATATGATCAGAAATTTGTGATTGATTGATAATTTGAGGAAGTTTTCATTATAGCATCCGCTGATCAGTGTGACGATACCTTTTTGTTGTATGGTTCTTTTTATAGGTATTCGTGGATTATCTTTTCCACAGATGATTAAAAACGCTATTTCAATGAGTAAAACATCTTCCATCTCCAAAACAACGTCGTCAACAGAATCAGTAAAATGTGGTGATCTCATGTCTTGGCTTAAACGGAAAGAAGTTCCGTTGGAAAAAGGGACTGCAGCAAATATTTCATTTGTTGGAAAGAGTGCTCTAGGTTTGTTATCTCTTTCCTTACTGAGATCGTAATGACGTAAATATTAATTTTAATCTTATTTTTGTCATAACATTTCTTTACAGTGACCGTATTTTTGGATGTTTCAAACCACATGTATTTTTTTTTAATTTTAAAGATGAATAGCACTTCCGAGAATCATTCAGAAGTGGGGAAAGAAGATACATCAATGCCACAAGGATCAGTAGAATATCTAAGAAGTTTGATTGAAGATCCTAGTTGGCGAAGAGTGCTTTCTGTTGAGTTTCAGAAGGAATACATGAATAAAATTGCCAAATTTTTGCAAACAGAAAAAGAAAAGGTAATTTTCAAAATGAATATTGTGACCAACTTCATTCGTTCAAAGGTTTTGGTAGTTGAACAATAGCTGAATTTAGGATTTTTTCAAATATTTTAAAAAACTCTTATTTTTACTTTTAGGGAGTGAAAATTTTTCCACCGCAATATCAAATTTTCAATGCTTTTAATCTTACTCCGCTCCAAAGAATTCGCGTTGTACTTATAGGTCAAGATCCTTATCACGGTGAAAGACAGGTATTTTATTTCCAATAATTTCGCACACGCGCTTTGTACTTTGATAGAACTATAATATGCTGTACTTTTTCTCCAATTACTAAGATAAGAATGAGATAATATCGAATCCAACTTTTTGACATAATAGCTAAAGATTTTTCTTCGTGTTCTAAAATATCAAAAATTGTATATCAGCAAGACGTGCCTCTAGTCATATTAATGCATATAAATTAAATAGAATTTCAGGCACATGGACTGTGCTTCTCAGTTTGCAAAGGTATCAGACCCCCACCTTCACTTATAAATATCTACAAAGTTAGTTATTTGAAATGCCTGATATTTTTATTTCAACTCTAGTCTTATATATTTTATTTACGATATTTAAGGAACTGAAGACGGATATACCAAATTTCAAAATTCCTGACCATGGTTGCCTCGAGTCTTGGGCTTGTCAAGGTGTCTTTATGTTGAATGCTACACTTACTGTTGAGTAAGTAATCATAATTATAAGGACATAGCATTTAAGTTCTGATAGTTCTCTATTCATGTAAATCCGCTGTCATAATCTCAGGTTTTTATAATTCCTTTATTTTTTATAATCATCTGCAACTTGATTGATAAATGAATCTAACGGAATAATCTTACAACTAATTCCACAGTTTTTATCTAAGGCCTACCAAGCATCCGAACAACATCCGAGGCAGTTAACAAAGTGAATCGCTGCATTGAATAATTGAGCTGAATTGTTTCAGTGTTTTTGGTGATATATATAATGTGAAAATATATATACATATATAGAGTGTGCTTTTGTATCCAGATTGTTTTTTATTTAATCGTGAAAATGTCTAGAGCTCATCGACCAAATTCACATAATCATATCGGTTGGCAGAAGTTTACTGATGAAGTAATTCGCATCATTTCACGTGATTGTAAAGGAATCGTTTTTTTGCTGTGGGGAGGATTTGCTCACAAAAAGGAATATATAATTGACAAAAAGAAGCATGTTATTATCAAGGTAATCATTTTTCAATCTTCAATGACATAAATCAAATGGAGACAAATATTTATGGAGTTGACAAATCTTTTTTTGAGACTGCGCATCCATCTCCGTTAAGTTCACGCATGTTTTTTGGTTGCAAATGCTTTTCGCGAACCAATGAAGCACTGGTGAAACTTGGAAAACCGGCTGTTGATTGGGGCGCATTGTGAAGGTTTTGGCACTGAATTTTTATATCCGATGAACGGCTACAGTTATATTACGATGTTTTCATAAATTGTTATGTGTTACTCATTTTCCCGTTAAATTTTTATATAAAATTGTTTTTTGTTGCTGTATAGATCTTATACTTATTCTGCTCATAAAACTCATCAATTTACATTTTTCATTATGTTTATCTTAATCTTTTAAGAGTCATTTTAGTCTAACTTCTTACTTTGGAACCAGATATTTACTTTCCTAATTCTGTCATTTTTTAATTTTAGAAAAAAATCTCATCTTTTGAAGAAATTTCATAATCAAGCCTTGTTTGTACTGCTACTCATTTCCTATATCTATTGATTTTGTTCGGAGTGCAGCTTAATATGTTCTGCGATTGCAGTTTAGAAAAATCTTTTGTTATTACATTGATATACTTCAAAGTTTTTTTCCGAAAAATCTGCACAGTGAGAAAATATATCTTACTCAGATTTCGTAATTTTTCAATTCGTATTCGAAGAATTCTTTAAGGTTTTCTAGGAACAACTGACCATAACGAACAGTCCAAGAATTTATAACATACTCTAGGAGCAATACTTCATGTAAAAAGAGCCAAGTTACATTACACTGTCCATGAACCTTTTTTCGAATCTGCTACTAACTGTTTGGGTTCCTTTAATTTTTCTTGAAAAAGTGATTTTCATCAAATTTAACGATTGGTGAGATTAGCTCAGAAGAATATTGACTACCGTCATTGAGGTGTAGTTCATTTGCTAGTTGTTAGCCGTACAGTTTTGATAATTTCCATTGAAACAACATATTATTAAGGACGATTTATTCTTTCTGCAGTCTATCCATACGTATGTATTAAAAATGCAGTATGAGTAGGAATCGAGCATATGCATATCTATCAATCTATATGTATATGGAGATGGACACAAGAGGGGATGAATCCGGTGGTTAGAGAAAGTGTTTGAAGTAGGGATGGAATACAATTTCTTCGATGGAAAATTAATCATATGGTTGTGATTAGAATGACATTGTTCAGAGTCCTATGGCATACAGAAATCTAATTTCCTCCTGTGAACACTTGATAATTGCTCTATCGGACAGAGAAATAGGCTGAGGTTGCTCCTGGTGCACCGCCAGCTCCTCCACTTGTTGGCGAAAAGTATGCCGATACACCTGGGCTGGCAGCACTGCCTCCACCAATAGCACTACCTGCTGGTTTGGCACCACCGCCACTGCTACCGCCGACACCAAAGTAAGCAGAGGTGTACCCACCACCGCCACCTGTAAATGTAGAAAATTTTTCATCTAAAACTTAAATTATTCCACAATGTTTTCACACTTATTTTTTAGAATTTTGTTCAGTCAAAAAATTAGCAGATAAAAAATACGAAATGCGAAAAACTGTGGAATTCACTGTGAGAGTATCAAAGATAACAACCTCCACCAACACCAAAGTAAGCGGATGTAGCTCCACCGCCACCTGGCGCTGTTGGCGAGTATCCTCCTCCTGCCACTGAAATCTTTCCATTTTTCAATATATGCTCTTCTTCAGATATTTGTTATATCATATTAAGTAAATACGAGGTCCCACTTTTACGAAATAAAATTATCTAAAGCTTTCAAAACGACAAATCAATTGATTTGTTTGTCGTATATTATTACCTGGAGAATCAGCTAGTGCTCCAATTGGAGACCCAATAGCAGTTTTCGTTGGATCTACTGCACCAATAGCAGTACGAGTAGGATCAACAGAACCAATTGCAGTACGAGTAGGATCAACAGCGCCAATAGCTGTTCGGGTAGGATCTACAGCACCGATAGCAGTTTTCGTTGGATCTACTGCACCAATAGCAGTACGAGTAGGATCAACAGAACCAATTGCAGTACGAGTTGGATCCACAGCACCAATAGCAGTTTTCGTTGGATCAATGGCACCAATAGCTGTTCGAGTGGGATCTACAGCACCGATAGCAGTTTTCGTTGGATCTACGGCGCCAATAGCAGTACGAGTTGGATCAACAGAACCAATAGCAGTACGAGTTGGATCTACAGCGCCAATCGCTGTTTTCGTTGGATCTATGGCACCAACTGCAGAATTAATTAAAAGTGCTAGAAACCATTTTAACAAGATCCAAACCGCAATTTAAGCATATGTCCAAAAAACACCACCAAAAGTTCTAATTTGAAAAGATTCACATGTGGAACTTTCAGCCTATATATGCAAAATTCGTCTGCCAAAATTTTATTTTTATCGTCATTTTATGCTTAGTTATCAGTTTATTAGCGTTATAATTTCAATATCGGATGGAATAATTAATATCTGCAGTGAAACAAAGAAAAAGGATTGGCATTTCAAAATTTCTTTCCTTATAAACTGTGCTTGAACAGTTTAATAGTTAGCTATACTATATGATCTCGACCATTAATATAAACTGAAAGTCATTTTTGGAATTTTGTCAAATTTCGGAAATTCAGCTCGTCGTTGTTCATACTTAAGAAGCAATGTTCAATTGAGCCAATGGCACATTTTTGGTGTTTCCCTTGCCTATGCTACTATTTGTCTAAGAAAAAATTCATTTCAAAATCATGATCAAAAAATCGATAATCTTAATTTAAATTTCCCCGAAGCAATTTCCTGACCCTCTAAAAAAACATTGGTTTTCGATTTGTACTTTCAAGTCTGGCAAGAAAAATTACCTGCAGGTGCACCTGTAGTTCCTCCTCCCAAACCCCCTGGTACAGTCGGTGAGAAATATGCCGAAACATATCCACTTCCGCCTCCCCCTGCGCCTGGTGCAGCAAAATAAGCGGACGTTGTGCCACCAGCACCGCCGCCCGCGACACCTATACCACCACCACCTCTACCACCAGCACTGGGTCCTGATCCCGGCGCTGCGAAGTACGCAGATACCGTCCCCGGTGCAGCACCACCACCAGCACCTGGTGCACTGAAATACTGCGACGTCATACCCTTTCGGCCACGCCGCTCGTTAGTTATGAGAATGCAAACAATAATCTAAGCAGTTAAAATGCGAATTTTAAATCATATTTCACGCCGAAACATTTCTATTAAATCATTAAATTCAATATATATTACTTTAAATATGTAAATGTAACATTTGCCAATTGGCAGTAGTAAGTTGTAATAGGCATCATTACTCGTTGTATATCAACATTTGACAATGGATGCATAATTATTTATACATAACTTTTAGTTTCGAAAATAAATGAAATAACAAAAATACTTCTTATACGAAAACAATAAATTCATTCTAAGCAGTCAGAGTATCGAATGAAGAACGAATAAGTGAAAAAATAGTCAATTTTTAACACAAGATGAGGCGAAAAAACATAAACATGATACACTTTTTCATTACTTCAGTCTTGTCTTTCATTACTAATACCTTATCCTTATCAGTATTCTTTGCAAAGTACATATATACATAAGAATGACTGTTTCACCACTACTAAAAATTTCTTCGACCTCACTTTTCGTACTTGTTGCCGTCGCATTCTAGCATTGCATAATAGCCTAGAAAGTTTCATTAACGTAGGTAAGCAGGAAGACCAATCCCTTTAGTTGATGAATATTACGTATTCATTAAAAAGATACATTTAAATTATGAAAATTGTAATCAACTTGTAGCTATAGCGCATTTAATTGCGACAACTTCACTTCAGAATTAAAACGCTGAGATGATTACATCCACCAAGCTACCGTGAACGACGTTTTTATTCATTTCCGGTTTTGTTCCAGAGAATTTTTGATGTAAATTTGAGCAACTTCGCATTCGTTTACATTTCGGCCAATTATTTCTACAGGAAATTCACCACCATTCTTTGCCTCTACGTGCAACTATAACCGGTCATAATATCGATGAATTATACATCAATTACATATCATGAACGAGGTATTACATATCACTTTTTACATACCGACTTTTCTTTTTAATATTATATGTCACTTTTAGTATTACATATCACTTTTTCTTTTTAATAGTTTTAGTACTAAATGTTTTAATCATCACATTGGTTAAAAAAAGAGATTTCACTGGAAATGGTTGATATTAAAGAGGGTTCTAAGACAAAATACAAAACCGAAATGAAGCAGTTTGTGCGCTCTTCGATTGTTTTTTTATTTAATCCTCCAGTGCCAATTAGACGAGAAATTTTAGAATCAGGCACGCTAAAAGTTAAGCTTTTATCTTTCGGACCATACAGTACAGCTTCGCATTCATCCACTGGAAATCATGCATAAAATACTAAAAGATTTAGTCAATGAATTCATTTCAAATCTAAAGGAACATTTCAAAAGAGTAAAAAATATACATGTGCGACAAGACACTTCCGGAACTGATCGTGATACACGTGAACCGCAGCAAATAATTACTGGCGTTGGCCATTTATGAATTTTTCCAACATGACTTTCAATTAGTTTCATAAATGCTGCCTTTGCAGCCAATGCATTGGGGAGCTGCAATGACAAATTGACTCGCCAGACTATCACTGGTGCATAACTCTAAGAACAATATAAATATGGAAATATAAAACAAATTGCTTGAAACATACGTCTTTGGTGATTATATCAATCTTAGTGTTACCAACTTCATCATCATCCTTAAAATGTGGTTCTACGACGCATCGAGATGAACGTTCTAATGCATTTACACCTTTTTTATCGTTTGAAAATACAAATTGCGCAATCGCGCTCGGAATACGCATGAAAAGAACACAGGGTTCTTCATTGAAGTCTTGCAACGTAATGCCTGAAAATATGTTACAAAACTCCTAAAATATTTTAAGAATTTGAGAGAAAACTTTGTTAAATTTGGTAGATACATAACAAAAGCATAGCAAATACAGCAAATTAACAAAGAGAAAGTACAGGTTCGGTAGTGAAATGTAATCCTCGCATTCTACTTTTTCTGTTGACATACTGAAACAAACTACGAAAATCTAAACTTACTGCTTCCAAAAGATGCTTTGCGAAGAATCGAAACAATCGCGTCGTAAGCATCACGAATCGAGGCTCCGTTCCCGAAAATGCACACTTGACCATTATTATCTGTCTGCAAAGTAGTTTTTAATATTTTTCGCTCATAGGAAATTGAGCGGAAAATATTGAAAAGAAAATGACTCCGCGTTTTTATTAAAAAATATACTTTCAACTGCAGTATTCCTGTTCGATGTAGAATAGTTTTCGCATTCAACTGTATAAAAGCAGCTTCCAATGGCGATATTTCAAACAGAAATTGATAATCTGATTTAGCCGTTAATTCACAAATTTCTATAGCACTGTAAGAACTTTCCAAGTGATTGATTGATAATTCAGAGAAAAACATGAACTTAATAATGAACGAATTAATAATGATGATAGCTGTTTTCTTAGAGTGTAAAACTAACAATAAAACTAACTGATATGAATACTGACACTCGCATTAATTGGTTATTGTTTTTTGACGTTTCCAATCTAAGTCAAGCATCAAACATCTTTCATTAATGATTTTAGTAACGTTATTTTAATTATTAGCCACTATATGATGAAAAAATTTAATAACCGATAAAAATCATCCATCTTCCAAGCATTAGAAAGTGTTTCTTCAATAGGTTTCAGGTCTTGCTCCTTCGAACTCTCTACATAAACCGAATCTTCACTTATGATAATCTTTACATCGTATTCTTTTTCCAGCTCCAAGAGCACATCACATGCGTCATTGCCTAAGTTTATAAATTTTTAAATCTTAACAGCCGTTGGCAAATCTTCTAAATTTTCTCGACACTGTAAAAAGTAAAAAGGGAAAATGTTACTAGTGGCGGATTCTGAAAAAATCTGAAATAACTGAAAAAATAACTAATTTACAGTACTTCTTTACTGTTCGATAAAAAGAACATTACTTAACCTGTGACGTAAGCAAGGAAAAGTGGTAATTCAAATGACAGTTTTGTTGAACAACGTCCTGACATCCTAAATTCCTTTACTTTGTATTCGATTGGAACTGGAAAAATGATTGTTAAATCAGAAATTCAAAAAAGTAATGAGGTAATTCCTACATTGAAATGTAATCCATCCTAATATAATTCATCATGTAAGTCATCCACCACACATGAACATATGAACATATCTACATATGAAGCAGTTAAACAGTTGAAAAATTGAACAGTCAGCACAATCCATCGAAATTATTCATTCTTAGTATCTATTTGTTCCTTATTCCTTGAATTCATTTTCTAACTCGAATGATAATGCTAACAAAAAAAAATTCTATAAAAGTACGACTTATTCATGTCGTCAAATTACGTGAAACATTCCCTGTTACCGAGAGTTTCTACAAACTGCATCAAATGGTCTTAATGCTCGAAAAAAAAAATTCATATGATCACTCATCTCTACTTCCTCTAATTTTAATTGACTCCCAACTTTTGAAACTAATGCACAGATCCAATTAAGGAAGTGAGTGATTTCTTGTCCTTCATCACATTTCATGCAATAGACGACCATATTAAGTAAACGTTTGCAAGGAATTACTACCAAAACAATTCAAATTATTTGTCTCGATATGATACACGTGTTCTAAAACTTCGACGATGTTCTTTATTGGTTGCTCGCCCAGCACTTCAACATAAATCTTTTTCCCTTTATCCCATCATCTCCAACCTTTTCCCGCCAAAACAGCCAATTTGAAAAATTTGTAAACAAGGCATTCTCAACACTTCTTCTTTCACCCTTCGTTCCGTAGTGTTTTTTCCAGAAATTTCAACCGTTTAAAGATATAAGGATGGAATACACTCTGTTTTGTCCAGTTTACAAATGCTCTTTTTTTATTAATTACATTCATGGAAGATGCTCAAAGAGATTCCCTTGTTCAACAAGAGTTCAACAGTTTATCAGCTATATCACCCATTATCTATTATTTTTCTACATAATTCATTACCCTGTATTTCATGTATTAGGTTTTCTTCTTTACCAGTTGTTCCAATCTTCTCATGCTCGAATCGCCGATACTTTCTAGCGTTGAGAGTGCTGATGATTGAACGCCCGCTACAATGATATTTAGTCTCAAAAAAATCTTACATATATGAACTAAAAATAAATGAGAAACATGAGAAGTTTGAGAGAGACTTATTACGATTAAACTTATTATTACGATCCTTCCGCTTCTTTTTCCATTATTTCTCAAGGAAATTCTCCCTATATTTAATTTATTCATGGAATGTTGTTCATAAAAGATGGAACCATGGAACTTTGTTCATCAAGACCGTATTTTACTCACCTTTTGTTTGACTAACAATTTGAAATTACTAGCCCTAAAACAGCACTAATATTAAAATAGGAACTCTATTCCGGAAAAAGACTAAGGCTTGAAATATTCGCGAACTCCATTCGCTCTCAGTAGTATCTCGAATTGTGTCTCAAATGTGTCTTTGCATTAAATTTGTAAAATTTCATTCTTATTTCTTATCTGAACATCCGCATACAGGAAAAGTATTCCAGAAGCAAGGAATTATGTCATCCCAAAAAATTTGTCACCAATTCTATATTAAAGTATTCCCCTTCTAAATCAATTTCTTGAATTTAATACTATGAAAATGAAACCAACACGAGTCTACAGCAACTGTTTGTCCCTCGACACGTGATTTGTAAAGCTGAATAATACTTGTCTGCTCTTGACGTCTTAATGCCTTCATTTCTAGAACTTTCTGGAATTCTGAAGAGTCCGAATCAGGTAATAGTCGCATATATGCCATTACAAATTCTTCATGTGAATTTATCTCCGACATAACAATCTAAGTGAGGGTGAAATAAATTGACACAAATGATAAAATCTGTTAAAATCTTTATGTAGTTGTATTTAGTTAATAGTGAATTTTTTATCGTTCTTGTATCAAATATTTTCCAACATTTATTTTTCTATTTGATAACCTTACAATCACCCTGGAAAAAAAAATGAAATTTTTGTTTATCTAACTTATAGCATACAAAATTTTAGTCTAAACCAATGCTCGATAATCCAGAAGATATATTCGTTATTGGGCAATTGCTCATCCCTTCGCAAAAATATAAACCAAGCTCAGGTTCAACAGATTACAAAAAATAACGAACAACAAAAACATACTTTTAATATCATTTCTATTTTCGTCATGGTTCTTACCACAACATTTGTATACATCGTTGGCGGTTTCGTGTTAATGGATAATTCAACTGTTGGCATAGATAATAAAAAAGTCTTCAGTGCATGTGCATCCAAAAGCAGTTGTTCTGCACCAGCGACACCCATTGGCCGACACCTAATTAAGCACACCGTGCAAAACCAAAAAATGCAGGAAATAGAGTTAGAGATAAATTATTAGACGGGGATCGCCCAAGAAAACCATGTATAAACCGTATATATAAATACGGTGGTAAAGTAAGGAGTACGAATTAAGGTCAAGACTTCACTTCTAACTTTTCCAGCATAAGCAGACGTGGGACTTTCTCGGATTCATCTTATCTCTTGAATTATTATTATTACCAATAATATCACGATAATTTGTACAATTATAACACTAATTTTGATGAATAACGTGTTCCAGAACTTCGAGAATAATATTGAAAATCTTGTTTCTGTCTCCACAGCAGTTATAATGAATGAGTATAATAAAGTGTGTTACTTTAACTTTACAACTATAAAACTTGTAACTGTAATGTACTATTGTTACATCTTACTTATATTTTGTCTAAGTTTTCTAACCATAATTGCATTTTTCTCTGCATCACTTCTCATATTCAACCAATTCAATTAATGATATGACTGTTCAATATCTACCTGAATAACGCACCCAAGAACTTATTGACTAACTGCGTCGCAAGCTTCAAACAAAAGTGTGCAAAATATTTTCGTCTGTCAATGAAAAAATCCCTTATCAGTGGTACACTTGACCGCAAATGACTTCGTATCGATGAAACATATGGTGACTCGTCCCCAACATTTTCTACACCATTCCAGCTAAAGAATTTTTGATTATTCAGATTGTCTATTACTTTGAAATTACTAGCACTAATACTAGCATAACACCAACCTTCTATAACGCTATCAGTCATCAATACCTGCCAGTGTGAGATTCGATGGTTCAATCTTAGAGAGAAAAAAAGAAATGAAGGAAATCACTAAAAAAATCACTTTTTTTTCACCATCGCTTGCAGGGCAGCGTCGCAAGTGGATTCTACATCGTGTACTAAAACAGAAAGAGCACTGTTTGATATATTATAGAATAGCTCCATTTCCTGATTTAGATCGATATTCTGAAAAAATACAGATTTTATAGCCATAAATGATCTACCATAGGTTTGCAATCTAAAAAGAACATAATTTTCCGCATTTTTTTCTACGTTAACAGTTTTTCTTAAATAACAATAATCATAGCTTATGCAAAAGGGAAACACCAAGATTTCCTTCTTTCCTTAAATGAGTTAGAGAGCCCACAGTCACCTGCACTCGTTGCTTCAGTTTTTCTTGCAGCTGCAGTGTTGTTTCAGCGCACCAGTCAGCAGTAGCAAGTATACAGCAGGTAAAAAATTGCTGATCAATTGTCAAGCGAACTGCAGTTTCATCCCTGAAATTTCAAAATAAGTTCAAAATTATTAGAACAAGATTAAATTTGATTTTATTTCATAATTTGAAAGGTATGAGAGAAATTTGGGAAGAAAGATAAGAAAAACAAGACAACAGGATAAATAACAGTAAGCTTTATTAAAGAAGAAACCTCATTAAAGTCTGCAAAATTGAAGTAGACGAGAATTGAGTAGTTGATAAGGACGGTAAAAAAGCTGTTAAACAACCATGAGCGTAACCACGTAGACAGTTGCGCAGTACTTCCAGAAGATTTCTAGAAAGAATTTAGAACTTTATTTTGACCGAACTAAAATAAAAAAGTCTTTGAATTATCAAACTTTTCACAGATCATTAACGATTGGAAAAGATACAAAATACAATCACATGGAACAAAATTTACGATAATGACTGACATACCGTATGTCAATCAATTAAAATCTCACACAAGCAATTTTTCACTAGTTTTACATTTAATCATTATTGTGCAATATTTTTCACAAAATTATATTTGTACAAAGAAGAAATTTCCTTGCTCTGTGATATATATCACTGATCAGTAAAATGGGATTTCCGACTTTAACAATATCGAATTATAAGAATTAAAAACCGATTTAAAAATTGAATCAGTATATACAACTCCACCCCAAACCTTAGTAAAGAATTCGGATTGGAACTGAGTTTTGTTGATTCGGCAATTATTTTTTTCAATAAAATGAACATATCAGCGGATGATGGAAGTGGATATGCGTGCGACGCTGTTTCTCGGTTTGGTCGTTCAACACCGCTCCTGATCCTTATTACGCATTCTTCTAAAAAGCTATCCAAATTTTTCTTTTGCGCTGCCACAAATACATCCATGTATTTATCGAATGCTCGCCAAATAATCTGAATTGAATGTTAGCACTTTTTCCTTATTTTTGACATTACAAAGTATTTATTTATTGTAGCTCCTGCACTATTTTAAAGAAATCTGTTCTTTATTTTTCCAATATGACCATCTAAAGGAGCACTAAATAATTAAGCTGTTACTAACAGACTTTTTAACTTTATGCCTAATCAAATATTTAAACAATTATATTGTTAATTACATAAACTATCATGACGGCTGTAAAAATTATCAGGTAATACAGAATACTTTACAAAAGTGGTTGAAATACTCAATAAAACACAGCAATTCCAACGAAGCACTATTCCACTGCTTAACCCAAACCATAAAGAGGCTGCTTGATGATTTGCAAACAGCAATATTTTCTTTATTTCTCAAGATTTAAAGTACTTCCCAATGAGATGATCACATCCAATTTCACCTTTTCAAAGTTGTAACCTTCCTTTGTCGGAAATCTTTTGTGAAGTAGATTTTCGAACATTATTGTATGGTTGATTGCGTGTGCTAATACTTTATAATCCAGTTCTAACCAGCGTTTCGCCATCATTCGTTCCAACATTTCTCTGACAAATTGTGTGAAAGTCGAAAGCAATATTTTTAGACACAGACTTTTCAAGGTTTTTATTTATAAAATATTATATCTGCATAAACTCAGAAAAATCAAAACAATGTAACGGAAAAAATACCTCGTCAAATTACAATATCCTAAGGTCAGACGTCGGCCAATATCCCAATTAGTAGGAAATACTTTTATCATACCTGTTTTTTCAAATTCTGTCAATTTCTGCACAAACCATCGGTATCTACAAAAAGAACAAGTGTTCGACCAAATACCGTCAATGAATTAAAATTTGATAAATGTTCAAATGTTCAACCTTAAATCAATTTTGTCAATCCAAGCAATACTTTCACTTTCACCATAAAGCACAGTATATTCGGATAGTTGATGTTCTATAAACCACTTGCAAAAATCTTCTCGTATGGTTGGATTTAATGATGAAGCAATATTGCACATATCAGTCACCGAAGAATTCAAGACACCTGTCTAGATATCAATCAAATTACTGACATTTTGGGGAAAAAAGAATTAAAACTTTGATTTAAATTAAAAGAAAACGAAAGTATTCACTAATAAGTCAAAAACCTGGAATGAATGTTTCAAATCCACAACAAGCTGAATAGCTAATCGTTGTTTTAGCCGCTCAAGTTGTTCGGCGACATTTTTGATATGTTCCACTTCTATATAAGGACTAAAAAGTTGTAAAACATTCAAAACAGCCGGTAACTGCGAAGCAATATCACCATATCGATGCTGGTCTATCCATGATCCTTTAAGTAAGTTTATAAGTCACAAATATCATAATCCTAAATTCATTTTTATCTGTTCTAAAAGTTGGAACCATAGCTAACATTTCGAAAATGTCTAAATAAAATTCATTAAATTCTCTGAAATTTCAAATGTAGATAGCTTTTCTCATTTTACCGAATATAAAATTTGAACAGATTTGACTACTTTGTGATAGAACTGCCTTCTTTATTGTAGTACACAAAAAAGAAAGCAAAGGAATTAAATAATAGAGATTAAAAATTTCCGAAACTTAGAGGTGCAAGATTAAGTGAAAAGTAAAGTGACGCTTATCATTTAAAATTACACTGTTTTTTATAAGATGCTGTTCAACCCAACCCAACATCATGACAAAAATGTTAAATGATTAGAATGAACCGTCTAATTACACTGATACCTAATTTTTGCGCTAAACTAAAACTTTCGTTTATTTACTTTAGAGCTTGATTATAAGAATTTCCAACAAGACAAACATGCCAAGTGAATAGACGCCAGTCAGCAAAATTTGAAGATGATGAAGAGCTTTGAGTGATGAGATTAAATTTCGCTTTGCAACATCAAGTTGTTTAATATCACGAGTCATTTCCTGCACAATACTTTCCGAAGATTGTGTCTTCAAGCAAACCGTACGTACACGTTCTTCTAAATCTCTCATCGCTGCATGAGCCTAAAAATCAAATAGCATTAACAAATTTGGAAAAAAGCTAGTACTATTTTTACCTCTGACTACGAACACAACACTAATTAATAATTATTTGAACTAAAGAATAACTGACCTCACGTAAGGCTTGGTCCCCTTCAGTACCAGCTTTTCCATGTGTTTCAACAAGTTTCGCCAGCTGACAATCCAAATCAACAATTTTATTTTCTGTTGAGCGCATTACTGCATCCAACTGTGATAAGGACTGTTCTGTTGGAAACAAAGAATTGATTTGGTCGACAATATCCATATCGGCAGGACATAATCCATCATCATTGATGGAAGCAATGGTACGAATCACCTAATATTGCACAACAGCATATCACTATCATGCAATTTACGAATCAGTCTTAATTAGAATATTAATTAGAATAATTAGAATATTATTTATAATACGAATATTTGATAATGTGATTGATTGGAAGAACACGAAAGAAAAAGAGGAAAGCTAAGTTCACTCTTTTTAATGTTTCTATTAGTCTCTTTGCTTGGCTTTTAATTCGAACATGTTAAGATGAAGCAGAATTAAACAAATTTTAGGAAATATCCTAAATTTTGTTTAATTCTGCTTTATGGATTATCAAGATAGTAATTACTTACCCTATCACTAAATACCATTTCGTTTCCTACATCTTCCGAAACCCCATCTTTCTTTTTTTGAAAGTTGCTTTCTAATACTTTGTTCACATCCCTCTCATCCAAATTCTTCCGTTCCATTAGTACATATTGATATTCTGAAAAACGGGATTTCTTAAAAAAGTATTCTGATCGTTTATTTATAAACAAATCGAACAAAACAGATTTATCCGGAAACAGAACTACGTTTTCGATATTCCTTCCTCATTCAACTGATTGACCTAGAATTTCTTTTCGAATATTAAATATCGATTTCGTGTGGATTTTCTGACTCTGACCTCTACCCCATGTAATCAATCATATCCTTATATCTGATGTAAGAAAAAAATATTCCACAAACTGGTAGATAATTTTCATGTGGCTAAATTGATGAGCAACATGCTATACCTAAGATAATATTTTCATAGTTAACTTTTATTAGAGAAGACTATACGCAATTGGCACAGTTGGTACTTCATCTCACCCTTTATCGCTTATCAGTGGACCCTCTGAAGGAACTGACTGCGCATCCATCTCCTACACAGATGAAATTTCATAACTTTGTGTGATCTTATCAGTGAATTCCTTCATATCTGCAAACATTACGTCCCACGTCATTATAACAGTTTGTTGCATCTTAACAATTAACTGATAACTTGATTTCGTATTGTCCCATTCTTTCCTGACCTGTTTGTAGTGACCTCTTTTTGATCTTTGCCTTCAGTTCCAATTACAAGCCTCTTTCAGCTATTGAAATTCGTTTCCTATTCTATTTATAAACATGCTCTCTTTCTTTTCTGTTCGTCTCCAAACTTAGGTTATTTTTCGTCTCTCCCGCTGCCATGCTTTTGCTAAAATACCTTAGTTCAGTACTTTTTTATGGCGATCAGTGCAGTGAGCTAAACGATTTCACGCCACATTTTAGGAGCGATAAGCAAAAAATGAAATTTGAGAACTTGCTCGGTCAACGTGGTACTGCTGTGGCGAAGCGTCTTGGATGGAAACAAGGTTAGTCACATTAATTTTTTTTGGAATTCATTGCAGATGTAACTAGCATGATGTTCTTTGTGTTAGATTCTGTTGGAGAAATGCTAACAAATTGTTATTCCTTGGAATTACATCAGTTACAGGCGATGAGGAAGAGAGTTGGTCAAAGAAAGCTATCGATAGCTTAATGAAAAAATTACAAAAACATAACAAAGAAGCACTAGCAAGTTTAGAAATGGCATTGCAGTGTCAAGGACGTCAACGAACAGATTGTGTTACAATACCACGTTCGCTTGACGGCAGATTACAGGTTCATTCTTATTCTATTCATTTTTTGAAGTAAACTAGACTGGAAAACTAAGCCCTTCATTACTGAGTAATGCAATGCATATTTTCCAGCATGATTGAAAATTATAGGTAACTCGAAACATCGAAGCATAATATTGGAATCAATTGGAGTGTAATAAAAATAAGATTTAAACTTTCGCTTATCATTTTTTTTAGAAGATATGCTTTCATATTCTTGGGTAATACGAAAACAGAATTCAACAGAATCGTTCTCCTGATCATCAAGTGCACTAGAAAAATAATTACTTTTTCCTAAAAAATATTTTATTGAAATACTTATTTATACTGTTTTTAGATATCGCATCGAAAAGCATTGCCTCATGTGATTTATTGTCGTGTTTATCGTTGGCCAGATTTGCAATCGCATCATGAATTGAAAGCAATCGATGACTGTCGCTATTGTTATGAATCAGGTCAAAAAGATGTCTGTATCAATCCATACCATTATGAAAGGGTGGAAAGTGCTGGTATTTTGCCTCCAGTTTTGGTACCACGGTACACCGAACCACCGCCACATGTTATACCACGATTATTACGTATTTCCAGATTACAGACGGGTCCATCAGCTTCATCGATGCCATGCAATATTGACTTTAGTCATTACAGTGATGCAGTTCGTTTCAGCTTTTTTCATTTCTTTTCCAATTTCCGTTTTTTTTGACATAGTTGCATATTGTCTTTTGGGTAAAGTTTTGTTTTCTTTCTCTTATTGATTTCCAGTATAATTTTCCATTTTAGAGAAGTTCAATTCATTTGCTCATAAAATTGTTTTCGATTATTACTTTTCTCGCTCACAATACTTATTCATATTTGTTATTTATTTATTTCTAAATATTATATTTTAACTATTGAATTTCCGTGCAGATTTTCTAATAGTTAGAGGGGAATTAAGATGATATTTACAGATAATTATGTCAAAACACGACGACGAAATGGATGCAAATATAATCATTCCGAATGGCGTTACAACAATAGAGGTATGTTGGTTTCATCATGATGATTTAAAAAAGTTCTTTCCCAGGTTTTCTCTCATATTATAATTCTGACTTAGAAAACCTGTTTGAAACTGTATATTATTTTTGCTAGTTGCTCTTCAAAGTCTATTTCAGGTACCATATGAGGAAGGAAAGTTCTGGGCTACGATTAGCTATTTCGAACTCAATACTCGTGTCGGTGAGCAGTATAAAGTTTCATCACCAACTGTTGAAATTGATGGTTTTACGGATCCAATCTCAAATCCTAGTAAAATATGCCTTGGTCTGTTATCCAATGTGAACAGAAATCAGCAAATCGAATCAACTAGGCGACGCATTGGAAGAGGTTTGATTCTCCATAATTTAAAGCCATTAAATTTCTTGTCTTGGAGATTTGATGAATGGTCATTATAATTCTTTAATTCGTCATAATTCTCTTTAACCTTCGCATCTCGAGTTTTCCTCGTTGTCTCTTTTTTATTTTCTATAGCTTTCGTGGACAATTTTTCTTTTTATTTCATAAATTTTCCTAGATAATTTTCATCCTTTATTTTTTATTCATAAATTTCAGGAGTAAAGCTAACATATGTTCCAAATCAAGGAACTCTTTTCGCTGAGTGCCAGAGTGAAAGTGCCGTATTCATTCAATCCCGCAACTGCAATTATTTTCATAGTTTCCATCCTACAACAGTATGCAAAATAACAAATGGAATTTCTTTGAAAATTTTTGATATGTCAAAATTCAGAGAGGTTTTCTTTTAATAACAGTTTAAAATGTAATACTTTCTGTGTACAAAAAAAAATAAAATATTTCTCTATATACTTTTTAATTATTTTTGCTAAAAGAACATAAATTTATTTTTCATCTATCGAGGTCAATTTTGGCTTGAAGTTCATTACTGTTTTCTAGCTGTTAGCGGAATCGACGCGTTGCTGTTCGTTTGATGCAATTTATGAGCTAACAAATATGACGATTATACGTATGTCATTTGTAAAGGGTTGGGGTGCGGAATATCAGAGGCAGGATGTGACGTCCACACCATGTTGGGTTGAAATACATCTCCATGCTCCATTGCAGGTATGACTTAATTGTATTTTATCCGACATCAAAACGATTCAGAATAAATGAAGAGAATCACGTAGAAAATAAACACTGTTTTCGTTTTTGCATTTTTCTCACATGCATTCAAGCGAGTTAATTCTGTCTTGTTGCCGACCAGTAAAACGAAAATACTAAATGTTTTGTTTCAGTGGCTGGATAAAGTTCTTTCACAGATGGGTCCTCCACCTAATCCGATTTCTTCAATATCTTAATTGCTCCTGTTTTAATAATAACTTTTTTGAAATACGATGAAAATTGAAGTTTAGTGTTTTTTTCTGATATTTGAATGGATAATGCTTGTTTTTCTGTGTCTCAATGTCTGGGCTTCAAAATAAATTGAAAAATTTTTCATGTGACATTACTCACAAAAACATCGTCTTTATCTTCAATTTTAAGTTGATTGACTAAATCTTTCGGAATAAGAAGTGATGATTTCTAATTGGTTGCATTTAAAATTAGCTTAATTCGGTTTTTCAGCTTCTGAGTAAGATTTAAGCTGCTGGTCTGCATTTTGTGCTATTTTTACTTGTGCAAAGTGAGTTATTTAAATCTACACTTTTTGTGTATTAGCCCACAGGAGTAAATTTTTATCATTCGTACGATTTTATTTCAATGTGTAAAAATCGATGCCCAAACATTAATAAATTATTATTCATAATATTGAATGAAAAAGGCTTGTCTTCGTTTATGAATTCATTGATCATTCTGAACCTCATGAAAATCTCATTATTAACGAACAGATTTTTCTAGCCTGTTTGGCTATCATTAATTTTCCAATAATGCTTTTTACTGCCTGTATTTTTCAGTGGTTTTATTAGGGGAACTCAACGCTCCTGACGAATGTGTTTTAGTCTGCCGTGTTGCTCGATTTCGTTTCTTGTGAAAAATATTGGGAAGAATATAAGGTTGTGGAGCCAGAACAATAATTTGGTTGTCACACTATTTGTGCTTTATATCTGTGCTTTGATTTGGTGTCTTCTTTTGACATATGTATTTAACTTTGTAAAATAGTGAAATGTAATAAATATACTGAATATATTCCAAAAATTTGCACAATCACGCATGCTGCCTTTCATGCATATATGCTCTGTATATCCTTAGCATTTGAATTATATCGTTTTTAGAATTCATTGCCGCTTGCAGTCGCAAATGCAGGATAAAAAGTTAGATGAAAAATTACTGTCAAAAAAAAGATCCACATTGATAGAAAAGCATAAGGCAAGGTTATATTTTGGGTTTTGAATCTATGCTTAGGAATGCGTGATGCTCAAGCGTTAGTCATAACCTAGAAACTAGACATAAATTTTCCAAATTTACTGGGCTGAATTGGACTGCAGACAAGAAATTTTTGTTTCCAGCCGTTAAAAATTAGATCTGGTAATAACGTTAGCGGGAAAAAAAGACGTCATTTGCCAAGAGAACAAACTCTGCTGTTTTGATAACTTTTTTTTATTTTTGGACAGTTTCTTGATTGGCGACAACCAATCTTTTATTTGGTTCTGAAATAATGGTCAAGGTGCCTATTGTATTCGCTTTTGGGAAGTTTGTTGGGTAAACTATATCGCACCAAGTTAATCATCTTTGAAGACATAATAGTTTGAATCAGTTTACTGACAGAATTTATTCAAAAAACTGAATTCAGCTCTACTACCACCTAAACACATGAATTCATTTTATGAAAAAAATATTTTTGAGATGGCATTTCACAGAGATGGTTAAGCATTTCATTTCTAAATATGCTATTCACTAATTGTTTTTCTCACTCATCATCAAACATTGTTTTCTGAATTGTCTTGTGCTCTTCAGATTATGTTGATAAGAATGATGATGAATATACTAAATAAAGTCACCCAGTGTTTGATATAGTACACTGCACTTCTATTCCCTTCATTTTACTATACATGCAGATTTATCATATATTTTAGTTCCGCATATCTTTTCAAAACTTATCACTTTATTGCAGCAATGTTAGTTAATGAAAAACTATCACAACCGGAAGATTTCATTTCGTTAACATCATCAAAAATGAACGAAAGAGAAGTACAAAGTAGTCTTCGTTTCAAGTGTTTCATTATTGTTCAAATGATTTTCTTTTGGACAAGCTATACGGTGATGGTTAGATATTCTCGTTCCAGTACGCCTAAACATTTGGTATGTCATTTTACATAATCCAAAGATCGAACTAATATTCATTGTCAATATTTAGTGTATTTTCGATTATTAATTTTGAAATAGCACTATTTATTATATATAATATGCAATATTAATTAGGTCTATTTATTCATTAATTTTTTGAGTTATTGGTATTATTTTCTTCATCTACTGCTGCTTTATTGCACTTTACAAATGAAAAATAATTTGTCTATTATCATCACATATTGTCATTAGTAGCTTATATGATTTTTCATTAAATTGAGCCGAATTTTCTTTCCTTCTTTCTAAATTCTGTCATGTTATCTATAATAAATAATTCTGTGTTTCTAAAATCTTCCCATACTGTTTAAGTAGTAAATTATGATTTGAAAAAAAATTATTTGAATACTTGACGTTTTTTAGCAATACTTTCCAACAACAGTTGTATATCTCGCGGAAGTGATCAAAATGATTATTACTTTATTCTTTATCCTTCAACTTAATAACTACAATGTAAACGAATTTGCAAGAGTAAGTTTAGTTCATCTTTTATTTATCTGCATAAATGCAATAATTTTTCATTTCTTTTAGATGTTATTACTATTATTTCATGATCTACTTATTATTGTAGGTGTAACATCAAATTTTGAAAGTTAAGCAAAAGTTGAAAGTAAGTTCTAGTGGGCGGTATTTCTTGAATACTGATTTTTGATTTTTGAAAAGTTGTCAGATAGATTTATAGCAATCAACTGAATTATAGTGCATAAGGAAGGAGTATTTTGGAAAGCCAAAAGATTTACTGAAAATGGCTTTTCCCTCAATCGCTTATGCACTTCAAAATAATCTTGACTTCGTGGCACTGTCGAATTTGAATGCGGGTATCTATCATGTTACTACTCAATTTAAAGTGGTCACTACAGCTGTCTTTATGATGATTATCCTTGGACAACGATTCTCACGTACACGATGGCTTGCAATTTTCTTGCTTTTCGGGGGTATCGCTGCTGTGGAGGTACTTTTTTCAATCTTTTTTGCAATAATTGGAGGAATTAAATGAAGGGATGTATTGTTGTTTATTCTTCGGATTGTATTGGTTATGCAATGGAAAAGATAAACAAAGCAAATATTAAGAAATAAAGAAGTATGGTTTTAACTGTCACCTAATGTTTCAAATTATCATGACTCTTTTACTTTTTGGTGAACCGAAAAATTTATTTGTGCAAATATTAGAAAGTACCACTGGGGTAATGGCGTTTATTGAGATAAAAGTAGTTGCAGTTGTTCACTATATTATTTCATTATTCTTCCTATTACTCTAATTGAAAATGAATTTCATTAATTTAAAAATTGATAATATGAACTTATAGCTTAGCATAAACGAAGAAAGCATCATGGGGAAGAACGATGAAAATTACATGATTGGATTGGGCGCTGTATTTTTTACATGTATAACAGCAGGTTTTGCTGGTTGGTAATTTGTATCAGAAAATACTGATTAATCTCAGTTTTGATATTTTTAAATTAGAAGTGGTGGAGATATCGATTTCTTTGGCCAATTTGCAGGTGTATATTTTGAGCATTTGCTCAAGGACGGCAGTGAAACACCATTTTGGATCCGAAATCTTCAAATGTATAGCTGCGGCGTAATAAGTGCAGCCTCAGGATGTATTCTTTCAGAATGGGATAGAATTTTGACTAAAGGATTTTTTTACGGCTACAATATGAATGTCCTCGCTATCATCCTATTCTTAAGTTTAGGCAAGTTAATTTTTTTCCCTTTAATTGTTAGTTGACCTATACAGAATTCCATGAAATGACCATTTTCTAGATGATCGCAAATCCTAGAAATAGCTAATGAATTTCCGAAAGCAAAACTAATCAAGTAAATTTCCACTGAGATACTGAACGTAATCATTTGAAATAAATAGGTGATTTAAGTAAAAACGAGAAATGGAATAAAATGAAAAAAAAGAAATCTTGTCAACAAATTGAACAGCAAATAGTAAGCGATGAAATGCAAATGTTTTTCTGTTTTTCCAGGAGGAATTTACATATCATTGGTAGTAAAATATCTGGATAACTTATATAAAAGTTTTGCCTCAGCAGTGAGTATCATCTTGGTTGTTATGATTTCTTATTTCATATTTCATGATATGCAACTAAATATTATATTTATTATCGGTTCCATTACTGTTTGTGGAGCGGTATTATTGTATAATTCAGTACCGGAATGAATTATCCCTCCAGGGAATATTTCTTACTCTCTCATTATTCAGGATTTGATGAAAAGTCCAATTATTATTAAATGTGCTAAAACTTTTCTTATGAGAGATGCGTAAAAATCACCCATCTAATCAGTTATTATCAATGTGTTTTACTGAACTTAAACAACTTTACTGTTTTT
The DNA here is from genome assembly GCA_013365365.1 of Cruorifilaria tuberocauda. Taxonomy (NCBI): domain Eukaryota; kingdom Metazoa; phylum Nematoda; class Chromadorea; order Rhabditida; family Onchocercidae; genus Cruorifilaria; species Cruorifilaria tuberocauda. The sequence goes on from JABVXU010000087.1 coordinate 81,657, forward strand.
TTAAATTGACAACACACAAATTAATATGACAATATCGGTTTCTAAATCTTGATGCTCTTTGTGCAGGAAATATATCTTAATAATTTGTCTTTCTTGACATTTTTGAATTTATTTAATCAATCTTGTAAATTTTATTCAGTGTTTATTTCTCATTGAGATTTAATCAAATATTGCAACTATTCGTCGAGTTGAGCTTCTTCCATGATATCCATAACTGACAATTTGAGTTGTTTTTTAATATAGTAATTTCCTTCCGTATTTATCCTTTAAGTTTCACTAATTTTCGAATCTTTATTCTTACACTGCACATGCGTACTTAATTTATTGATTCGCATGATTTCTTGTTATACCTCGCCAATTAATTTATTCCCATGTATCAATATTATTAAAATGAGGTATTAAAAATTTTAGAATTTGATGATTACCGTCAAATTCTGATGCAAATTTCTTTGTTCTGCCTTTCAACAACAGTTTCAGAATCTGTAATCAATGTAAATGAGGAAGCAAGATTCAGCATCGTCATCATTTTCAACATCTATCTTTCTCATTACTCATTTCTCAGTTTTCCGAACTAAATCAAAGTGAGTTTTGAGAAATAAATATAAAAAAATTACACTAATTGTCCTCATGCATAAGCCTCTCTGATGGATGCGAAATGGAGTATTAATGTTCTTGATTTGAATATTGCTTTCAGAAAAGTTCGAAATTTATAGACTGACTTTCGACTACTGATCGCTCATTCTACAATGTTACCGACATTGAAATTTACTTCTAATATTAATGACCTCAAACAAAAATAATTTACAGTAAAAAAATCATCACTTTTTGATGTGTGACGGAATTTAGGCACAAAACCGTCGCACTAATAATTACAGGTAAATGAATGACATTTGTTCATTTGTCCACAAAAGGAATCGTATAAAATACAGCCTTTGAAAATTGAAATCTAGTATGATATTTGAATCGAAAAAAGAACATGTAGGAATTAAATCATAATTTGTTGATATTCAATCAGCAATTATTTGTTGAAGAAAGAAACAATATATTAATGCCATCATCTATTAAACATTTCATAGCATCAGTGTCTCGTTTTGTGATGGATCAAGAAATTAACAATGTAGTACCTATTGTTTATGGTGCCATTTCATTTCTATCATTAGTTTAATATATTAAAACACGGATTAATTCTTAACAAATCAAAAATTGATAAACAGTGGACAACAAGACTTCTTTCAATAAGAAAAAAAGCCATTCCTTTCAAGAAAATTTCTAAAAATTCAGCCACCATTTATGGGTGGTATTACAGCGATTTCCGAATGCGCACTGATTGTAAACGTATCGTTATAATCATCAAGATATTCTTGATTTAAAGCTAACATGCAATATTTTTCGATTGGTGACAATTCTTTCAGTATCTAAAAAGTCAGAGATTTGGTAAAACATTAGTTTTACTTGGCTCATCCATTTAAAGCTTCATATCAATCAATCTGGCACTCAACACAATATATAGAAACAATAAATTGCTGGAGTATCCTTACCCTACGAGGAATTAAATCCATTTGTTAGTCAGAAGGTTTTTATTCTAACCTATTTTAATAATTATTGCATACTACTTCAAGATGGTAAAGTTGGCATTTTATCACTCATCGCACTGATCTCAACTGAATGAACGTATTTACTAGTTATAATTTGAAAAAAAATTTCCAGCAAAACTTTCAAAAGCTTCCGGAAATATCAGAAACAATAAAAGCCAATCCAACTCAACGCACCCTGAAGTACTAATAGAGCTGAAAGAAAAAACAAAGCCTCGTGAAATATTAGTTGTCGCAATTGTCGGTGATTTGACACACTCGGCACATCTATATTTCGCTCCGATAAATTTGCCAATTCACGTGCCACACCGAATAAAGTAAGATGAACAGGTACCGTTGCCATTATTCTGTTAATATTAATTTTCATGCAGAACAGTAAAAAGAGGTTTCTGAACTTCGATCTTTAGATGCGACCGTTTTAATTCTAACTACAAGAACACTGAAAATTTTTTCACCAAAATCGCATCCTGAGAAAGAATCAAGATAATAGAACAACAATGGATATATAGAACGTAATACGCTTATGTACTTCTATTCGTTGAATTGAATAACAACGAAAAACACAAACGAACTGCTCGCTTTCAAACGCATGTTTCAAAATTGCAAGTATTGTTTTTTTTTTACTCGAAAAAACAACTTAAAAGACATAATCCCCGTACAAGTTGATGACTAAAACAGAAAAAATGAACCAATAAGATATGTACTGCTGGTTTTATTTCTTACGGAGATCCGCAAAACCATGAGAAATAATTAATAATACAAAAATTAAGATAAAGTTTGAATGTTGAAAAATAATTCCGCAATAATCACAACATAGCAACCAGATATTAAATGTAGTATGTTCAGATAAAGACAGAACAAAAAGAAAAATCTTCGCCGTTACCCACAAGCCTTGTACATATGATATTCGAAAATTTTTAGAAAAAGCAGAATTAATTAATAAAATTAAATCGAAAAAAAGAATAAGGTTGAATTCCGTGTAGGTCTAAGATTAAGGTTTTCAGATATAGACGTAGAGCTATTATAACTATCAGAAGTTGAATACAGCTTATAATGAAAAAATCGGGAATGAAAACCATTAATACTATCATTAATAAGAAACAAGTGACTCAAGGCGTAGGGTAATATCACGAATGAATTCATTGCATCCTTCACTCTTTTTTGCCAACTCTAATATGTCGCGCAATAGTACATCGCATTTTAATCCACAGATTGAAACGGCCGTAAAATACGTTGAAAGAATTTCATTTAACTTTGCAGTACATCCTACAACAGTAACAGTGAGGACAATTTAATAACATCAGAAAGACTCATTAAGTCCAACAAGGCGCTGTTGTTTCAAAAATTCTGCTTCAAAAATCCAGAAATCTATAATGTGGATTGCGGATTATTTTTCCAAAAATTTTGATTTTACAATTCTCTCACCATGTTGAAGAAGAGATCGTACATATAAATTGAGGTAGTGACGAAAATCATTTGAAAGTCTTAGGGAAAGTGCGCTGCAAAGCCTTTCTTCTAGAAATGAATGTGTAGCATTAATCTGGACTTCATTGTTCACATGAATTGGGATGCTGAAAAAAGTAATTTGTAATTTAAAGACAGCAAAAGAATTGAGTCCAAAAAAATTTGCAAAGAGGAAAAAAGTATAAGAAACAACTAACCTTTTTATAGGAGCAAGTAAGGCATTAGCTGTAGCATTTACTGATGGAATACTTAATCTAGGCAAGATGCTTTTTTCATCGAACAGCAACTGCCTAAAGCGAGGACTTAATCTTTTTTTCGAAATATGTATTATATTTTTAAATCAAACCAAACTTTGATATATTTCAGCAATTATATATTTAAATGTACTGAATAAAAAGTTAATGTTATTTATACTTCAATTTTACTTTAGCAGTAAAATACTAGCAAAATGTTTCATACCAGCAATCCAGTGATAGCAAAAATGAGTAAGTTTTTCCATTTGAAAGAGTAACGATAGGTTCTCCTGTGTCTGATAATGTACAAGAAATTACTTTACAATCTGTAATTTAATTATACTAGTATCGAGTAAATTGATAGATGCTAAGCGGAATGGATGAAACAGCAATAAACTGTTTAGTTAATAGAGAGGAAAAACTTCGCGTTCAAAGGTGATCTACTTCTGAACTGATCATATAATTGGTAAAAATTATCTATTGATACAGTATTTCTTAAAGTTTTTAAATAATGATTACGAAAAGAAATAACAAATAATTTACTTTTTGTAACAAACTAAAAATTACCTTTTTCACAGAAATCAGCAACTGACCTCCTTGACATGATATATTTCCTACTTTCTATATTCCTGAAAGGAAGACGTAAACCATAAACCTCTTGCTTACAAAAATAATTGAAAAAAAAAACTCGCAGATGGTTGCGATACTTGTGGATTATCAACCTCCTCATCTGATTATAAAAATGAAAGAAATCTAACCAAGAATAAATCATTCCCTGAGATGAGCAAACAGAAAGATAGTTTCGATGCACTTGAATTATAAAAGGTAATGAGTCAATAGTAAAGAATGTATGCAATCGACCAGAGGGCGTTGAATAAATATGAATACTTCCATCGTAGCAACCAGCTACAAACCAGTGACTGTAAGAGAACATTTGAAGAAAGTTTATTCAAAGCCGTAAGTTAATTTTAACTAACATTTTCTCGCATTCAACAAAAATTTTAAAGTGATATCTCTGTGTACAAGATTAAATAGTTTATTTTAAATGAGAGATGTAATGATTCAAATTTTTTTTTAAAATATTACAAGGAGAGAAAAAATCAAAATGAAAGATCACCTATTAGCGGCAATAGAACATACAACTGGATCTAAATGAGCTGTCCATAAAACTGTTGCATCTTTCAAGCCAGATAACTTTGTCAGTTTTACAGTTGCCGCAACTTCATACTCATTCAACACTTCTATCCTATTTACTGAACACATTTCAGTCTGCAATTAAATTGTAAATATTCAGAGAACATTTTTGCAAAGCATTATCTAATGCAAAATTTATTTAGAACTATCCCAATTGATTAGTTACTTAAAGAAAATTACTCAAACAAAAAAAAACTGTTACTAAAAAATTAACTGAATGATTACAGTAAGTACTACTTTATATTTTGTATTTTGAGTCTAAATTATCTTGTATTTCTATGCAAAAATATATCAATCGATATATCAATCAAATAAATCAAACATCATGCAGTGAACTAAAAGGAATATTATGATAACTGCAATTTACAGAAGGAATGGATATCGATAGTGATCGACGCTGTTGAGGGATAGGAAAGGTAATAGAACGATTATCATTCAACACAATCGTTAGTGATTCCGGAAAAGGAGCAGGACGCAACAGTGGTTTTAATGCTAACTGAGGTAGAACCTGTAAAAAATTGCAATTTGATATCGACAGTTATTATTTTCTGAATATTTCTATTAAATATTATAACGAAAAAATTAAATAACCTGCTCGGTTTTAGATGCCGGAGGATGAGTATCCATTGGCTCTTCAATTCTTGATGTAGCTTCTATCTTTTCTACGCTACTTACCAAAATTCGGCCACTATTTTTCGACGGAGACGCCAAAAGATGCACAGATGAGGCATGTGATGGCTCGTAACTAAAACAAATAGTTCTTTGTTTTCACTCACGACACATTTAGAAAATCAAAGTAGGACACAGTATGCTATTCTATAAAATTTTGACTTGTTTGAGGACGATTCCTCCACGGAAGTAGGTGCTGTAGTTATTTCAGCTTCAGGAACTGTAACAGAAGCAATGAAGGCAGGCTGTATTCTTCTTTTCCCTGATTTGGTTCGGAGTTCACTTTGTTTTTTCGGTAATTCCGATGAAATAGACATTTTTTCTCCATAATTAATTTGAACTGTAAATAAATCAGTACATGAATTAATAAGAAAAAAAATAGACAATAGCATATTTCACTTTACCCGACTGATAGATCATTCTGAAACCTCAACATAAAATACCTTCCCTCGACTCTTGAGAGAAATGAATTAGTTAAGTATAAAATTCATCATTTTGTTACAAAAAAGATCATGGATCAAATAAAAACAAGGCAAAACCTGCATCATACGAAATTGGTACACTGACAATGGTTTGATTATCAGGAACTTCTTTCATTTGCGACGAAGTAAAGCAACCGCTGCCATGAAGTTTTGATTGCTCCGGCTCTTGTCTTTCACTTTGAAGCTTTTTCAGATCATCAACAAACATTCGGCTACAATCCTTGGAGGATAACAACTGATGTCCATTATTCAGCTGACCAGACGAATACTGCGCCGGTCGACGACTATACATTCGCTCACATAGATCACCCTTAAAATCATCAAAAAATCAAAGTAAATATAAATCACAAACGAATATTAAAACGGCAGTAGAAAGACTAAAAAGATCCAGATTAACTAGCTTAAAAGAATCTTTAAAAATACCATTTCAGAAAAAGTAAGTAATCGCCCTAATTCCTTTGCATCAAACACGATTGATTTCACTGTTCCATCCATCGAGCAAATAGTTAGATGATAATCATTCCTGTAATAATTTAAAATGATGCTTACTTCTATCGATACTGTACCAAATAATGTCAGAAGCATTCCGATAATTTTTAAAATCGGAGAGAACTATCAAACGATTTGTAAACAATTTTTCAACTTTGCGTATAAAAAATGTTTACCAGGAAAAATCAAGTATGGAATGTTTAAAAAGCTTGTAAAGGACAACCAAAGGTCGATCTACATTCGGTAATAACCAGACACTCAACGATTTGTCACGACTACCCATCGCTATACAGCTTACTTGAATTTGATTGCCCTGCAATACAGTGTCTTCAGCTTGATTGAAAATTGTGGAATCTATAGTCTTACGTGAAAAAGAAAGAATAAAATAAAAAATGCATGAAAGACTTTAAATGAAAAACTTGTTAAACGATTCTGTAAGAAAAGTTTCCAGTATTCCCGAAATTTATTAAATCGCTTTAAATTCAAATTCAAAAACCTTGTAGTTCTGATATTCAATCATACGAGGGCATGCCCGAACCACTGTTACAGCTTTCCGATGACCAACTAAATCCAGCGTAGTATCCCAATCCTAGATATCAAATGAAACAAAATATCATAGCGGCTGCTAATGAATGAATAATTCTCCTCTTAAATAAATTTACTGAAAATTAAATCACAGTGCAAAATAAATAACTGGCGAGTGATAAAAGTAGTTATTTAAAAATCCAGTGAAGAAATTTTTTACCTTTCGCCGTATCAAGTGAGCTGTTGGTCCAGAGTTATTACTCGCACATGGTGCTATTAGGTAAGTACCATCTGGTGACCAGTCTAATCGACAAAACATGGTTGACTGGCTACTCTGCAAAATATAATACGTAATCATTTTTCGTGATTCAAATTGTTTTTTTGAATGAATTTTCCTGCAAAATCCCTTAAATCTGAAAGCTTGAAAAAACTCTGAATTCAAGAAACTGAATTACCAATCGATTAACTGATTGCCAGCTTAAAGGATCTAAGATGTACAATGTGCTAGTAAGCTGTAAAGTGCTAGTAATTCCTCTTTAACAAACCTCAATGAAAGGATCCATGACTACTTTAATGCACTGCCAATTGTCAGTTGTCCAAATTCTCACAGACTTGTCAGCAGACTGAGTAGCAAGAAATTTTCCAATCGGATCCCAGCTTACTCCTTTCACAATACCTTTATGTCCTCCTCGTTCGACTGTTAATGTTACCACTTTGTCTAAAAATACTTTACAAAATGCTTTACCCATCCACTCGATTAGCATAAAGGACCTAAAAAAAGGAAAAGTGATAATTCAAGATAAAATATACTCGGTAAATTATGAGCATCCCAAATGATCACAGCATGATCCATCCCACAAGATGCAAGATAGCGACCATCTTTAGACCATTCAAGATGTAATACATCTAAAGAATGCCCATACAATCGATATTTTTCCCGATATTTTTCGACATTAACGGAATCCTAAAATATGTTTGATTTTGAGTTATAAAATTTTAATATTTCAATCAACTGTTTTGATTTCAAAAAAGGATATAAAATTAAAAATGGTTGAATAATGAAGCTCCAAAAAGATCATGAACGACCTCTACAGTAATCTATTATAAATAATCACTTTGTTATGAATTAAAAGAAAAAGAATCACTGATTTCATTCACAAAAAAAATACTTTAGAACCAATGGTTCCAGCACTAAAAACTCGGCCACTAAACTCCCAGAGTGTCAGTGATTGTTGATCACCAGCGCATCCAAGATAAGTTCCATCTGGAGACCAACGAACGCAATTAACACAGTCTAAATTAAAACATTACACAGAGAATTTTAATAGCTGCATTTATCAGAAAAGATACTTTAAAGTTATATTATATATCTTAGACTCACTTCAATGCTACAACTGCTAGACATTTTGACAAGATTTGCAGTAATTAAACAATTCTAACTAAATTGCGTGAAGAGAGTGTAAGATGAAAATTTCCTAAATTACTCTGATGTAAAATTCGGGAGAGTAATCGACTGCACGATGCTTCCTGACTAGCTTTTTCGTTAATTACTGGTTTCACATTCCAGATGATTACGAGGCCAGAACCACCTTCACCACCCTGTCCGCATGTTGCGATCTTCGTACCATCCGGATGAATATCTACCGAGTAGATTGCACCACCTAAATTTAAAATACAGAACGAAAGAACGAAAGCATAAATTAACTTGGTAAACATTTGATTAATAGATAAGAACAGCAATAAACGAAGAAGGAAAAAAATTCTGAAAACCTCTAATTTGCATGAAACTTATATGGAATCATCTACTTACCCGAGTGATGAATCCATACTGGATTCGTTAACTGCATTAATTTTTATTTGCACAGAAACTTTTGTGAAGCAACACCTACCAATATCTTTTTCAACTATGCAGCCAAAATCTCCTCTTTTATTAAATGCTTTACAGAATTTCCAATAAATAACTCTCTGAAAATTTCATGACAAACATAATTATTATTTTAAAATGTATATTACAGCTAAGAAGAAGTATCGAAAACCATAATTTCAAGGGACTAGTCTCTACAAAGAATACTTACATTTAACCACTTAATTCAATAATATCAAAAACTGAAATTTCCAAGTAATTGAAAAACTTGCCCTCCATAAATAGTAGCATGCAATATGCCCACTTCTACATGTTGTGTTATTAGGAAGAACTACTTTATGGCCCACCCTCCTTTTAATTGGTTAAAAACTTTAATAGATTAATTATAACCAGTGGGATAGCAGTAACCCTGCAATGAAAAATTGACACAGAGGAGTTAAAATTATTACCAGAAATTAAGTTATCAAATATTTCGATAAATAAGAGCATAAAATATCGTAGGTGATTAATCTTACCGCAGACGTGGAAATTTCTTAAACAAATAGTAACATGATAATGTAAAAATTATGTCATCATGGCAAAGACAAACATCAAATAGCATTCTTGAGATGATGCGGATTGATTTAACCGACATATATCAATTTTTGCTCCAACTTGAAATAGATTATCAGAAAAAATTAAAAACAAACACAGCCAATTGACAAAGCCAAAGCAACAGTCCGCAATTTTCTTTTTACAGAAAGAGTAGCGTTAAATTTACATATGGAATCAAGAAGGAAAACTCGCTTAAATGTTTAGAGCACCGCTCTTGCTTCAAGCAATGGTATATTTTCGTTAATAGAGGCAAGGGTTTCCATGGGAATATATCTTATTCATTTTCTTTAAAAGATACTAGAAGAGATTTTTCTCGAAAAACAGTTTAACTAATTTATTAAAGGATTCAAATTTCTTTGAAATTCAAAAAATTTTACTATTTCAAGAAAATTTAGAGCATAATGAAAAAAGGAGTAAACAAAAATAAATAAAAAAATTAGTGTCACATTATATCAGTATTTTTGCTCCATTATACAAAACCTTTTGGAAAAAACAAATGGTCTCCAGAAGCGACTAAACATATTACATTCCGCTATTATTAGATATGAAATGCATCAAATTTCCGACAGGATTTTATCGAAGATTAACTGCTTAAAAATGAACAATAAAAAATAATGCGTTCTACAATTAACATCTAAAAAATATCGTAAATGGAAGAGATAAGTGGAACCGGCAATAATTATAAATTATGTGGTGCCTAACATACCAATCAGTATCTGAAAGACAGCAAAACAATTACAACGATGATGGCTTCTACTGATTTCACATCATCTCTTATTCCATCATCTATTGTAAAGATTTTTCTAAATCATTTCGATTATCACTGCCTGATGGTACAAGAATCGCATAAATTCAGAAGCTTTCCAAATTACCTTTACCTACAAAAGAATTATAAACAAAATCGAACCAAAGAAGAAGAGTTTCTGCCATCTTTATATGATACTTCTAAATGAATGAACAAATATTAATGATGGCAAGAGTAACCAATTTATATATTAATCAATATTTCTGCTACAAGGTGATCCTCATAATAAACAAAAATACAAATCAAATGCACTAAATACTTATGCAAGAAAAGTGGTTCGTCATAGTAGAAACTAGGAACTTTTCCTTGGTGAAATGTAAATTATGAGTTCGCAGACAATACTGATAATGTCATGTACTTCATAGCTTACTACATTTCATTTTTTACTGCTCCTTTAGTTTTTTAGAGGAATACACATAGTCTATGTTCATCACTTCTACACTTCTCGGCATCTTCTGGTTTTCTACCAAATGTTTAATTGACTTTGAGTTTTGAAGTATATTTCATATACTCTTTGGGACGAAGAATTTTTGCTTTTCGCTACTGCAGAAATTTATGAACAATATCGATTTAGAAATTAAAAAGCAAAAATAATTTCAAACGAGAGAATTACTTATTATGCTTTCTATCTTTCATTTCCAGAGGACAATCCATTACAAAATGTCCAATTTGTCGACATCGGTGGCAACAATTGCGATCCAATGGAGGACCATCGCCCAAACGGCAGTTTGAAAGCACCGAAGACTGAAAGAATGAAAACTTGAATTTGAATCAAACGAAGTCGCTAGATTAATTATATTCCTTGACATATCATAATAAAGGAATAAAAAGGAATTAGTAAGACAATATATTAAAGGAAGAACTGGTCAAAAAGAACGAAACTTACCGCATAAAGCATGAATGAATTGTGATTTAGATTACATTTTGGAACGGATACGGTACTAAATTTCTCCCAACTGTGTATAAATGACTTTTGTATGTATGCCATTGCTGAAGGCAAATCCGATCAAATTTCAAATTTTTCATATTTATTCCTCAATTTCAAAGTTAACTAAAAATTAATCAAAAGTTATTTATATTAAACCCTCAAAATAATAAGAAAATAAGGTAAAAATTTTTTAAACCAAATAGTTTGAATCAAATATCTCTATTTGATTTTTAAAGGTTCTGCAGATAACCACCTCATAAAATAATTTATTTAAATTAATCTCACCAGACAAGCACTATCACATTATAGTGGAAGTTCATTACATTTCATTCACTCCTGATTCTGCTTATGACAGACCATTTTAACACTTATAAATAATATAATCCATTCAAATTTTCCTTACTTTTGGAATGAACACCTGAGGAAAGATTATGAGTTAGGTCAAATGGATCTTCAATGGCAATCGGTCTGGACTGCCAGCCTTTGTCCAACTTCATTAACGGTCGAGTTTGTCGAATTTGTACAACTTCTTGTACAAAATCAAATTTTGTTCCAAAATAATCTAAAAAACCCATCCACAATTCCCCAACAGTTGATCGGTTACAAGCTGTCCATTTCTAAAGCAAATTCATAATTTACAAATAACAGATAATTATAATAATACAGATAATAAAAAAGCGACATACTTCGAAAAAAAAGACTTAAAATGATCATGATCATGACGAAAGATGTAAATGAAGAAAAATGAACATAATAAAAAAAAAGCGAAAGGGATAAAAAAATGAGTATATAATGGAAGAAGGGAAGGAAAGGCAAAGAAAGACAAAATAAAATATGAAGACTGACCAAATTTTCAAAACTACAAAAGTACACATCGCAGTCATCAATTATTATGGGTTCTCTATATTTTCCAGGCGGTGTTATCTGAAGAAATTCATAAATACACATTAAATGATGAATTATTAGAAAATTTTTATACACGATGTTACTAAAAAAGAAAATTAAGTATTCTTTGCGCGGGAGAAAATAAAGAAAAGTAAAATATTGAAAATAATGTACAGAAAAACAAACTTCTTGGAGAAATGGAGCAACTGGTGGATTTGTTCGTTGAAGATAGTGAATAAGCATGATGATATATGAATATGATGACAGACTTCCCTTCGACGCATTCCCAATTTCGCAACTTTTAGCCCACATTTTAGTCATTATTCCTAACTTGTGGATTCGCACATCGAGCTTACTGTATGTCCAGAGCAAACGCGTATTCTCTAACGCTAGCACATTATACAATGACACACTGAAAAATCATTGAAATTTAAAACGAACTGACATATTCTGCAAATAAAATACTCGAGAATATTTCAAGAAGTCAAAAGTTATGTAAAAATTTCTAATAATCGTAATATAACTACTCAGTCTAATTGTAAAGCAGGCTCGGTAATTATACTACAGTTATGTTTTGCCTAAATGATCAAATAAAAAATGAGGCACAAAATACTTACTCCGCTTCAAGATTATTACGACAACGAAACTTCACGATTGGTACTTTGGCATGAGGAATTTCGGAGACGAATGTAACTCCAGGCATTTTACGAACTACTTCAGCAACTTTACATATAACTTCTGTCGAATCGATATCCTATAAAAATACTCCATATCTAATATAAAATCGTGAAATTTGCAAAATTTATCATCTGAAATATGGAAATTATCAATATTACTGAATTCTATACATTTCGGTTGAAAAATCAATAAAAGATCAGATTTATATAAAATTATTCCAAAATTACTTCAGGCTGCACTCTTGATCCGAATCGAAGACAAATATCAGCATCTGAACCTAAAAGACCGAATCCATTTCCAGCTGAACCGAACAATGAAAGATGACAATCAGGACGATAAAAACGACGAAGACAACCTTCAAGTTCGTAACATAGTGCTGACATACTGTCCACATAGTAGGGTCTTATACGCATTGTATCTGAAAAATATATTTGTTGAGAATCATTCTTCAATTTGCTAACATTTATTTCGTAAACATCTCATGTTCTTCTCCACGAAGGTCTCAATTTATTTAGTTTCTTCTTGCAATATTTCTTCATTTCTAATTTTTATTTCGAAATCATTTCTTCTTTTTTTTTTGACTTCAGCACAGTTTTTCTTTGTAAAATCTGAAATTTGAATTTAGGCACTGACAGTTAAATCTCTTTACAACCTTCTTTATCTGGGATTTATCCTATATTAGAAACAAGGATAAATAAAGAAAACTGCAAAATTTTAGCAACAGTGTAACTGTTTTCTCAGATGATAGCATTAGAAAAAAGATTCTTAAATTCTGAATACATGAATCGACGGATGCAGCTTCATCAATACATTTATTTCTATAAAAATACTTGAAAACTTCGTTCAAATTTTTAAACTTTCGCTCAAGATGAATTACTGAAAATATGGGAGATGACAAGCTCAATTATTTCTTTTTGTTCATTAGTTAATGGTGGGAAATCCTTTGGTTTCGGAACTATAAGTTCAGGACAATTCACTCGCAAATGACCAACTGCACCACAACATGTGCACCGTTCCACTAGTTTCTGAAAAAGTATTCCCTACAGCAGAAATTTGGTCTCAAATACTTTGTACTACAATTAGCACCGAATGAAAATAAGAATTATAAGAACATCATCTGTGCCACAATTGTAAATGTTTCAACTTTTAAGTTATTTTCGCGGGATTTCTAATTGACTTCAATTTTAAATTCTTCTAAGTACAATTAGTTTTGTATTTTATAAATTTCTTTAATGTACCAATTTAAATTAACATACCAATCCGCCATTAAAGTAGTGCAAAGCCCACGAATAATTATATTCACTATCGCTTAAAGCCAACCATAACTTGCGAATAGAGATTTCGTCATAATCATAGAATTTGATTTTCAAAATCGAAGCACTTGCAAGCTTAGGTTCGCTCAATTCCTCTTTTTCCTGAACTTGATATTGAAAATCCAACTGTTTATAGTTTAACAAAAATTAACACCACGAAAATTAGAATTCATTTGAAAAAACACTAAAAACATAAGTCATTACGAAAATCGTACGTCATATTCTTTGGTGATATATAGATTTTGAGCAACCGGCGATTTGAGCTGTTTCACTGGCTGAAATTATTGATACAAATAAAATATGACAAGTTATAAGAACAATAAAACTAACCTGATTTACAAATAAGAGATATGAATCGAAAATAAGCTTGTTCTAAGAATGACGCCAATCACAGAATTTTGTGTTAGCATAAAAAATTTGACAATTTCAAATTTATTCATGGTAAAAATATTTCGGTGTTTCAAAAAAGTGAAACTAACTGAAGGAAATTCCGAGAAATGAATATTGTGTTGCTGGAGGGTTGGCGCCATATTATTATCATAGTATGCTTCATCAACATCATCCCTTTGCAGATCACTATGAGACATATTCAATGTGAGGCGTGATGGAGCGCAATCGGAAACTAACACTTTCAAATCTTGATATTTCCCAGATGCCAATGAATTCTCATCATTCTCACCCTTAAAAAATTAGAAATAAAAATAATTTCTATCAAAACCTCCTCCTATGGGATGATTACTACAGTTCAATCTATATATATATATATATATATATATAAATTTCAAACTTATTTATATCTATATAAATAATTTTAGATTTTTTGCAATTAATTAGCTTTTTCGGCTGAAGTAGTTGTCAACATTGCAAAGATGCTACTTCCAATCAATGCCAGATTAAAATTTATGAGAGAAAATTAAATGAGGAATAAACAGATTAATAATATAAACAAGTCTTATTATTTGTAATTTCACTCCTTTAAAACTCCGTAAAGTAATTAAATTTATCTCAACCGCCAACTTTTCTTCCCATCTGATTTCCTCCGTCGACTGATTTCTACTTTCGCTAATTGAAAAAGTAAAAAACACTAATACACTAATAAAGAATAAACGAATAATTAGAAAAATGAATGTAAAAAAATATTTTACAACTAACTATTTTCTGAACAAAAATTGTTGTTTCATCAGGTCTAAATTATCCCCCGAATGTAAAATCGCAACTTGAAATCTAAGAATTTATTAAAGTATCAATATAGCCAATCTAGAGCCAATTTATAGCACAACAATTATAGCTAGGTTTTAGAATAAAACTTTTTTCATCAATACAAAATTTTACTTATAATAATACTTCGGTAGTTGATGTATTACAATATTCAATCAAGAAAACTAAACTTCAGGAATTACTTTGTTTGTCCAGATCTGTGTCATGCTTTCTAATTCAGCTTCGATTAGTGAATTATTCTTTTCCTTACTCATATCCGTCTGCATGATTTGCGTCTCGCTCATTCCTGGACTTCTCATTTCTAAAAAATTGGAGTATGAAAATTCAAGAAAAAGAATATTAAGCTATGTCATAAGTCACAGTTTCTATCAATTTTATTTAAGAAAGAAACGAGCTATAAATTACCAATGTCATCCGAAGCACTTCTATTATTTTGCTGGTTATTAATTGATGTGGTTTCATCAATCCAGGAAACGTTTAACGTGGTTTTTTTCGACTTACGTCTTCGTTTCTACAATGATATTGGAATGAAAAAAGGATGAAAAATATAAAAATAAGAACTTATATACCATATGAAAAACATTTTGCACAATGGACGAAAAACCACCTTTTTCGTCTGTGTATCAACAGTCCCAGGAATTATAACAGAATACGGGATTAGCGAAGAAGCTACAGTGCGCGGTAAAGCAAAATAAAAATAAGTAGACAGAAAGCAACTCGAGAAATAACCATTAATACGCTGCTGCGGTTGCATTATGTGGTTTGGAGAAAATGGATCTAAAGAAAAAAAAACAGATAACAAAGCTATTCTTAAATTTCTTAGAAAAATACGATTATGGAAAATATTTTAGTCGATTTTTTCAACAATGGAATAATCCATTGTATAAGGCAAGGAAAAATGTGTTGAAAAAATTAAGAAACTCAAAAAAAGGAATATTTTATAACTGAAATTTTATTGAATAAGCAAAGTAAAGCAACCTTCAATCGCAAGTCGTTTCTTGTTCCATCGTCGGTAGTCTTCTGATAAATATCGTTTTCTCCAACGTATTTGTATCAGCTCATCGATAGGATGCTCAATAGCGCAGTAGCGGAGTAAACCAATCCAAAGTTCGCCGAAATTCCATTCTTCGCTACCAGTATCAAAACTAGCATTCTAAAGAGATAATGCAAAAATAAACCTGTAAAAGTAGCATGTGAAAACATAAAAATATGTAAAATTTTGCAAATTTTGAAAAAAAACATACTATCCTATTTACTTGATGCTCAAATTGGAGACTTTCACTGTCTAACAGCAATATTTCTTCTTCATTTAAGATCTGTAAAGATTCCATTTAATCGCGTAGTATAAAAGAGATTAAAATTTGTTCATCTCAATTATGAAACATTATTTAAGAATTTTGAAATTAAATTGGGTGTAGATCTTCTTTCTTAAATATTTTTTGCTAAATATCACTATTTTAAATTTTTAACAAAAATAAACAAAGCCTTTCAATAATGGTTCGCAAAAAAAAACATAAAAATTTTCTGACTCATAAATATACCTCAAAGATGTAAGGGAGTAATTCCTTGCGTTGTAGATAATAAATTAAGATGATATCGAAAGCAAGTTTTGGCAAACCACCTAACTGTACATTGGTTAATGAACACAACTACAAAAATATTTGAAACTATACAAAAACCGAATTTACTTCCCTTTAATTTTATTCTTGAAAAAATGAAACGCGATCATTGCGAAAGTATTTGAAATCACGAAATTTTTAAGAATAAAATAAACGGTATCACCTACAGTAACAACAAAACCTATATCTACAAAACATTGGATGGTCTTGGCTATTTATATGCAATGTACTGAATAAAATTTATAGATTCTATCCTAGCATATTTTCTGAATAGTCCTAAAAATTTGTAATATGGAAAAAAGACAATAAAATTTATCTATACTTCAGCCCACGAACGAAAGACCGTAGCGAGAATTCTAAATTGTGAACAAATTGCACAGTACAAATTAATAAGCTGAGTAGCACGTTGCTGCCGAACGCAATTTGTAGCAATAACAACTGCAACGGAATTCACAATACAGTGGATCGAAGGATCTGGACGTTGGAAATCGGAAGTTATAGACTGGACAATAAAATCTTTTTCTGAAAGGTAAGAATTCTTTCAATTTCTAATTGACTTTTAATTCAGTGCTTTTAATTCAAGATATCAGACGCATGACTTTAAAGTTACAAGAGCATGAAAAGATAGAGAAAAAATACCTATTGCTACACCACTTAGAACTTTGGTGACCTGTGAGAGTGCGTGACCAAGTGAATATTCCTGTGGAAAATTCAATGCTAAATTCAAATTGCTATGTGGAGTAGCTAGCCTTGTAAGATATGAACCGTACACCATTATCGAAAAATCTGCATGTTTGGAAAATGATAAAATGTCTTAATATAAGGTTTAATATGAAACATTTTAATTCAAAATTTAATATATTTTAATATTGGTATAAGAAATTCGAATTCTTAGAATCCCAATAAAACCAGAGAAACCTTAAGCATGAAAAATTAAATATCATGTGTTGCCTTCAATTATCTAAAGTTTAAAATCTAACGAAAGCTTATAAACGTCTTATTCTAGCAAGATTTGCCAATACATACATGAGTACAAGTTTAATTGATAGTGATAATTTCAAACGGGATATAAATTAATATTCCACTACAAATTAGAAAAAGCACACTTTCGCTGGCTTCGTTTTGCAAAAAATGTGATAATAAATTCGCAATTTGTGATCCGACTTCATATTGCACATCCTTAAGCTTTGTGAAAACATACAGTTCTTGAATAATCTGGTTTATTTTGAAAATTTGCTCTCTGGTCGGTTCTGGTAAACATTCCAATCTCTTTAGCAACTCTTCCTTCTACAAATGTATTTTATTAAGTCAAAGGACTACAGATCAGATAATTACAGCATATATATGTAGAAAAAAACGGGCCATAAAAATCTAAGGTAATGTAAACATGGAGATCTTATTTTTACGAAATTTTTCGAGCTTAAAAAATCTTTAGAAGAACTCAATTGTTTAGAAAATTTCTTTAATATTAGCTAGTGCTGACCTCCCTGTTGTCAATGTGTTCTCGTGATAAAAAATGTGTTACTGCTTGAGAAACTGAGCAGATGTGATATTGGCATAATCCACAATAGTAGATAGCACGCGGGAAACGTGAAGATCTCTTCTTTAGCGGATAAATGCACTGCTGCTCCAGATAAGGCAAAGAGTATTTACTTACAGAATAGGGTAGCTTTTTCCCTAAAGTAAAACATTTCATCGAGTTGGATGCATTATTTTTAAAGTAATACCAAATATTAAGGTAATTTTAATGAAAAACTAAATTCCAAATAAGTTTCACATTCACCAGGATAAAATGAGAGACGAGATATACGTTCCAGCTCTTCAGCTAAATCAATAAGAGCTTGGCGCATTACTTCAACAGATGTATTTTCGTGTAATACAGCTGTCGCACATATCTTGTATCCACCTCGAGCTACCTGTTTGGGATCTTCGGATGGACCGCAGCATTCAAACAAGATAACGTGGATGAAATCTTTCCCTTCTGGCTTATCAATTTTGAGCTGAAATTTGATGAAAAATTGAACGCAAAAGTATCTGACATAATCAAGAATGCAATAATGAAACGAAGTACTAAGAAATCAAAAATTTACCTCCACTTCACCGTTTTGAACAAATTTATGCGTACCAGGCACCAAATTAAATTCGTTAAAAAAATCTTTCCGGATCGAAAGCGGACCGTCCCTCGGTGGTACCTAAATTAAATTAAGTTCATTTTGGGATGAAAAATCAATAACAGAATGAAAAAAATGCAGAATCTAAAGCTACCGTAAAAAGACAACCAAAATCCAGCAGTAAAATTAAAAAATAAGCCTTGGTTGCTGAGTGTTCCCTTTCTTTGCAGACGTTTCTCTCCACTTTCATTTGCTTCTTGTTTTTTGCTATTATGCTACTGTCGGCAACTTTAATGAGCTTTACGCTTTCAATCAATTCAGCAAGCTGTTCTGTTGTTCCATTCGATCCATTGCCATCACCTATTTTATTCGCATTATCTAGATGTTTTCTCTTTTCTAATTCTTCAAAGGAACTTGGACATTTTGGAACTTGGTTTTCAACCAACGGCGATGTTTGTAACTGTTTATTGAAATCATTATCCTGAAATTAAAGAAACGGTCTTGCAAACTTTATTACTACTTAATTAAAAGCTTATATATATTATGAATTTTGCAGAGCTTATGTACCCGAAAGTCATCAATATTTTACTTACCTGTTCGAGAAAAGCGAACCTAGCACCAAACTCTAGATTTCCATTTCCTTCTTCGTCACTTAATGATATTACATCTGGTTCACTACTGCTTGCAACAACATTTGAATATTCCTGAGTGTTTGCATCAGACACTACCAAATGAAACTGAAAATTATCTACTTTTGATAAGCATTCTTGTCTGCAAATGTTACAATAAAATAAAAAACTGCAAGCATTGTGCGAATACAATAGTATGTTACAATGAGAACTGAAATAAACAGTGTGGAACATATTAGTATTTCGAAAAACTTATGAACCGAAAAATCTTTCAGCTTGTTTCTTTTCCTGCTGCGTTTTTTACGATTAGAACCGATGTATGGATGCCCCCAAAAATCATGAACTTCTGAATTGATTGCGGACGATGCATCATCGACTTTCCAATTCAAATTACTGTTAACCTATATATACGTATTATCAGAACATGAAAAAGCTTTTCTAGCGATAAAAATCTTTCAACAAAAAAGATGCCTCTCGAGCATTTGACTATGAACATAGTATAAAGTTTACCTGAATTGCAGACCGCCCTGCCATATGTCCAGAAACAACTTGAGATAGGGTAGAGTTTTCAGCTGCAATTAGAGATGTGTTAAGCGTACCATTTATTGTAGGAAAATGCGATGTTCGTTCTCTCCGAGGAGTTGCCCTTCGTTTATTGATCTTCCTTGAGATTTTCTGATTTACCTGAAGTAATGGGATAAAGCATAATAAACAATTAGAAATGAATATACACAAAAAAACAACAGTAAAACTAGGACAAGTAGTTTATTTCAATGAATATAATAAACTTTATCGTTGTCCTTAATTCTTAACACAACTTCCACCAATAATCAATTGAGCATTCTTTTCATTTAGTAATATCCAATTACCACTGGAGTGCGAGAATTACACTTCCATTTAAACTTGAAATTGAGTTTTCGGAATTTTACGAGTGAATGATAACATTATGCATAGTAATTTAATTCCAACAATTATATCAATGATTACTGTTCGTGTAGGTTGTGAAATAGGGAATGCATCGTTGATTTCTTTCTTTCTCCTCCTCCTTGTCCGACCTGTAGTCGTGTTTTTCGAATTGGCGAGACTTCTTACTGTTGCAGATTCCATATTTCAGTAATCGAATGATACCTAACGCTCTATATATAAATAAACCTCTTGCCAAAAAAAGCTTTAGCTTCAATTATTATCTCATCTAATGCCATCAGAAACAATGCGGTTACCTAATGCAAAATCTTATCCTAGTTAGAATTTTTTGTTGATAAGTTCAAGGACTTATTACTTCTGTTTGATGAAGCTTGTTGCGATAAATGTAGATTTTTCTAAAAATTTGCTTGTAATTTTATGTAAAAATTGCAAAAGAAGTTCACATGTATAAAAGTATAAAGAGATGAGACAGTTCAAGCAGATTTATTATTACTTTCAGTTAAGATAAAGTAGGTTCTTGTGTACGGTGGGATGCTCAAATCCTTGCAAGTATTTTTGTTCCCATTTTTGGCTCTTGTCATCGGTCTTGTATTAGATGCTACAAATCGTCGCATTCGATTTCTTCGTATACCAGATACTATTCTCATTTTTCTATTCGCACTTGGCACAAGGTTTTATTTTCAAATATCTGCCGAAATGTAATCTTACGGGTTGCCTCATTATACATATGTTTGTAATAATGCCTGTAATTAGCATTTATTACTGTAGTACCTCACGTTTGTTTTAGTACCAGTTATTAATTAATCACGTCTTACTTTCTGTTTTTAATTCTTCAACTGGTTTTGTTGAAAAAACTAAGATAGCAAGATGTATAATCATCACGAAACGAAATCTCAACTGCTCTGACTTTTGACATTACCTATAAGAGCGATAAGTTAAAGTTAATGAATTGAAATTTATTGAATAATTTTATTCAAATTACGCATACTTTACTTCCAGAAATAATGCAATGTTTCAGTTTTATTCTTCACTTATTCTTCCCACAAAATTTGATGGCACATATTGATGAAACGTATACGTGGAAAACCGTTGAACCAGGAATCGTTGTCGGAGTACGTTTATGATGTCAGCGATGATTAATGATTCAGTTTACTAAATTGTGCTTCACATGGGGATTCCTCTTTGGTTAAGCTATTTCGATCAGAATTTATTTTCATTCAGGTTCTTCTACCACTGCTTATTTTTGAATCTGCGGTGAAAAGTAATTCACATTTGTTCTTTCGAAAACAATGGCTACTATTCGCATTAACCGCTACTGTATATTCATTGACACTAATACTATACACCGCTTTAATACTACCATTTTTACGGATTATGGATAATTGGAATATATTCACGGTTAGTATGATTCCACTCAAATAATTTATTAGTTTAAATAAAAATTGAAATTTAATATCAGATCAGAAAGGTCCGTATAACATTTTTACGTTATTGATTACATGACGTAGTTTTGATCTGTCCCCTTCGTTTCTTATCGAGACCAATTTCTATGAATTTTTTTCCATTTACTGTAATAATCGATATATGTTTAACTTCACTGCATTGTTTTATAAGTTTTGGTTATGTTACTTCTTTAAGCAAATTCTTTTAAAATAACGAAAATAGTTTTATTATTGATAGGGATAAAAATTGCATTATATGGCAATTTGTCTGCAAATAGCGACTCATGCGTATTCTTTGGCGCAGACTGTCATTACTTTATTGATTCATTTTAACTAGCACTCATTACTTGAACATTGATGGGTTAATTTTTATATTTAGTTCTTTTATTAAGTTTAGCCCATTTTACAATCTTTTTCCGCATATGCCATATCATTTGCAATGCGCATATAACTTAGCTATTATTTACAGCATTTTTCCCGCGGTTGAAAGAAATGGAGTAATTTATCTGAATAATGATAACTTAAGGTTATGCAGGTTATGCTGATGGGCTCAATTCTGGCTGCAACAGATCCCGTAGCAGTTGTTGCAATCTTGGAAGACATCGGTGCTCCTCAACGTATTAAAATATTGGTTGAAGGGGAATCATTGCTCAACGATGGCCTATCTATTTTTGTCTATCAAATTCTTCGAAATTTCGTTTTGGTAGTTACTTTTTTGTTTGCAATTTTCTATTCGGATTTACTGCTAGTTCTTGAAAATTATCACTTCAAGCTCTTTTTCAACTTCAGAAGGAAGTAAATTTGCCATCATATCCGTACACTTTTGTACATTATGCAGCGATGTGCGTGAGCTGTATCATAATATCACCATTATTGGGATATACTAGTGCTCATATTACTGTTATGATCATACGGCATGGTATTAGTGAAGAGAAAAGGATTCAGGTTTATACTCTTCTTCCATGTTGCTTTTCATCTATTTTAACAATGAGAATAATTGCTTTGCTACTTCATCCTATCTACTGTTTTTATGAGATACCTTCTCGTTGAAGGTTTTGCTCGAAGTAAACTATATTTTTTCAAGAGATCCATTTTTCTTTAAATAATTCTTGCTTAAAGTTTTTGCAGTTTCAGATGTTTTTGGTGATTTCGGTATATTTCGTATGGCAGTTAGGTGAAGTAACCAAAGGATCAGCCGCTGTGGCCACAGTATTTTACGGTATTACACTAAACTATCTTAGGTGATTCTTTTTTTGACCTGCAGTTTTATGATTCAGAAAAAATCAGTAGCGGGGTCTGATGAAGTTTTCTACAGTAAAAAAAAACTAGTTAGGAATATGAGCAAATTCTAACTGTTCATCAATTTTATATCACTTCAAAAAATTCTGATGAAACTTTTAAAAATCCTTTTTGTTATGTATTGTCCGATTTGTAGAGAAAGATTAAATCCAAGAAGTGTAGAATTAACATTGCAAATTTGGACAGCATTCGGTTATTGGGCCAACTGCATCGTATTCATGTTCAGTGGTTATGCTATCGGTCTTCTGCTTTTCAATAATCCGGTTGAAGTGAATCGTTACATATCTTTTTTCTCTTTTACATTTTATAAGTAAAATTTCACCGACACGCCATGATTTCTTTTTACTATTCGTATTTGAGGTCTTCAAGTTTTTGAGTCATCGGATGGTGTAAGATAATAGACTGTATTTTGTTCATGAAGAAAGAAGTGTCAGGTCATGGAATATTTAGATCGATGTAATCTACCATCTAATTTCTGGCGTGCTGTTGTTTCCCATATCATTAGTGGCTCGCATGTTGGCGTTGATTGTATTTCGTGAAATATGGAATGCACTTGGCAGTTCTCACGTTGTCTATGATACTGATTACGTCCTTTTGGCGTATGGCGGTCTAAAAGGAGCATTGGCACTTCTGCTGGTACATGAATTCACTGAAAGTGTTGAGTTTGATCCGTATGCCCGTCGAGTTGGCGAAAAAGTCATTCTTTATGCGAGTTCCGCTGTTTTCGTCTGTTTGGTGATTCAGGTTAGTTTTAAATTAAGCGTTTTTTTTAAACAATTGAGGAATATGAATAATTTTTGGTAAGTAACTATTCAGAATTTAAAATACTAAAAAATTACAGGGTATGACATTTTCACATATTACAAATCGTGAAGGTACTAATCGTCGATCACGTTACATAAAAGATTCGGAGAAGAATGTAGAACGCCATCTGAATCGTACGTTACGCGCAAATATAGCAGCAATGCGTCGACAAGCTGATTCTTATCTTACAGAGGCTAATTGGACCGTTGTCAATGAGCAAATTGAAGCTAACGTTTTCAAAGTAAGTTTTTTGAACATATATATATATTCCTAAAAACAGAAGACAAATTTACTTTTCAAGTATTGAAGATCGTTTTAAGCTTTTATATATATCATCATTCTCGGTATGTCCTCCCCATACAAAAGTGACTGATCTATGATTTTCAGGGCTTTGCAAGTGATGTCGGACAATATTCACGAGTGCAGACCAGCATGTATGATGAATCGGTGAAAAGTATTGATAGTCAGTCGGTGGATGAGTCACTTCTTATGGTGTGTAATGTGTTTTCATTTTTCTACTCCATTTTGTCTATATAAGAGTTCCTTTTAAATTTTATCCATTTCGAAAGTATAATCTACTGAAATCTTTCATACTTGACCACAAGTTACCAGTGATTTCTCAATATAATCTTTTTTATTGGAATTAAGTACTAAGACAAATGACTTAAATTCCTGAACTGTAGAAGAAGGACGACAGTGACGTTTGTACAGGATACTATAGCATCCTTCTTGCTCGAGTATATAGCCTTTGGACTCTGGGCGCGATTTCCGGACGTGCAGCGCATTTAGTAATCGACCTCTTGGAACATGGTGTTGACGAAGGAAAGTTAACGTTAGATGATTTCTGCGAGCATTTGAATTCAGCCGATAACAAGTGGTACCATCATGTCGAATTAAAGATCCTCACAGTGTTGCGGGTTATATCTTAAAAAACTACTTTAAGAACAGGAATATTCGTCGTACTTTAGAGGGGATAAAATAATTTTTGAAATATTGTCTTAGATACAATAGAATATCTCATTGAATTTTTAATATCAATTATATAATTTCATTTTCATTAAATGATTTATCATTATGATATCAAAATATACCTAACTCAACTCTTCAAATTTTTAGTGCTGGATTGATACGGACACAAAACTGAACCGTCTAAATTGGACGGGAATTCCATTCTTGCCTTATCCAATTCCCACTAATATTTCGATTTTGAAACCGGTCCGATCTTTGGAATGGTACGAGTTTAGCGATAAAAACCAAATTAATTCCTATCTTTGCTTCGTTAATTAAGAATTATTATTTAATATGCTTATCTTATATGCGTAATCGTCTGTTATGAGCTATTTCCTCAGCAATTATTTCCATTCGCGTTCTACATTTGTTCTGAATTAACTTTTTTAAATTGAAGGTGGTGCATATTTTCTGCACTTTTGGCTATAATTCAGTCAATTTTGATTGCATTTGTTATTTTCTGGCAACCAACAGTTGGAACTGATGTCAGCTATTCAGTTCTGATGTTCACATTCCTGAGTGCTTTCATTTTTTTTGTTGAAGAAGTGGTACATTTTCATCGATTACGGAAACCAGCATATCGATTGGTTGGTTTGCTAGTCAAGTTATTTATCAATTTTCTATGCTAACTTCATCCTAAAAGGTATCTTAAAATCCTAAAAGTGAAAATTGCTGGAATCTGAGTCACATTACAACCAACCAACCAACATATAACCATGAATATTATCTGTTCAAAGAGTAATATTAACTAACTTCGTCAAGTTTTTACAGTTCCTAGAGGCAGTTAAAACCAATGATTTTAGGAATTAGATCGTCTAGATATGCGCTGCTTTCAAAGTATCAATCGGATTACTATCGAGTTCATCCTATTTCTTATTTATATATCTCTAATTGTCGGTATCTGCATCGTCTTATCAGTTATATTGGCCAAATATCCGAATGGTTCATGCATACAAGATAACGGACAGTGGAGAGTATTACGTTAGCATTATCAATTCACCTTAGCTTTCTGGTTCTTTCGAGTTCCTCTATATTTAAAGAGAAAGAAAACATCCAGAGAAACTCAATTTGATAAGCAATAAATCTCTCGTCTTTTGCATAAAGAATATAATATTTTAATCACTCCTTCAGTGTCTTTTCAGCACATTCACTATGTCTGTTTCAATCGTCTAAACTATATTTAAAAAATTGTTTTCAATTTACCAATATTTTATTGTAATATTATTCTGAAATCCTGATACCTTTAAATCCTTTTTTCTCTTTCTCTTTTTCTCATTTTCGTATTTTCAGGTGTATGCAATATGATGCGTTTTATACTTCTTTCATTTTTGGTACTTTTGACACTTTTGAAAATTGTACGCATCACACCACTCTTCATTTTCACTCTTCATGAATCATTGTATATTGCTGGCGTATGTGCTATTTGTTATCTGCTTCAATCTATATGTTACCAGTTGCTTTTGCTTCTATTCTTACATCAATTTGTATTTTATGAAATAGTTAATTTATTTCAGCTTCTACGTGTACGTATTCAGCTCTCAGC
Source organism: Cruorifilaria tuberocauda (assembly GCA_013365365.1). Lineage (NCBI taxonomy): Eukaryota > Metazoa > Nematoda > Chromadorea > Rhabditida > Onchocercidae > Cruorifilaria > Cruorifilaria tuberocauda. The sequence goes on from JABVXU010000087.1 coordinate 107,969, forward strand.
ACTTTATTTTCTTCAATTCTTGCTCAGTCAACCACCAGCAAAATTTACGTTTTTTCCGGGTGATTCCTACCATGTAGCATTAGGAGAACAAAAGCATTTGAACAAAATTGTGGACGCGCTGATCCGGAAAGCAATGAAAAAAAATAAAGAAGTGCTTGATTTAATTACTGTCATTAAGACTAAACAAGCCATTCGAATGGCTGCACAAACACTCGAGCACACTATTGTTGATTTGCAAAAGTTAGTAGAAATTACTATTTCATAAGGAACCAATTTTTAACGTATTAATTTTCGAAGTTTATAAATATGAAGAAGTAGAGATAACCATAATAATCAATAACCAAGTCCGAAAGCTTTGAAAAACTTTTATATCCTAAAAATCTAATCAAGCTTCTAATCATGTGTAAATTACACGAACAATTCTATGCTCAAGAGCCTCCTTTTCATTAAATTAATTTCAAACTCTCGAAATTAAAATACTCATGAATTCAATGCGTAGCGATTTCCATTGCAGGCAAGGATTTTTGCACCACGAATCAATGCAGCAGTGGGAACGCTCTTTGAATCGTTTGCGTGGTCGTGGTGAACGTCTAATTAATTCTCCAGATCCGAGTTACCAGGATGCTCTGGAATCCGTACATTGGATTCAAGCTATTGATAATCAAAAAAGGCACGACTTGATGGATAAATTGGTCAAATACCTTGAAACCCAATCAGGAATTGAACAGCCAAGTGGCCAATTGGTTCAAACATTCGGGAAGACAATGTATTTCATCAGGAAGGGTATTTGCAAGTTGGTTATCTATCTCTCTTTGTTTTTCTTCTCTATAAACTTAACTGACTATCTTTAACTAATTGTTTGATTTCAGCATTATTATTGATAGATATGATTGTTAATTATAGAGTAACCGAAATGACATTGTCGAGACGAGGAAGAGAGCATAAGCATGATTATTATGTATATCAGGGACGCTTTGTCGGGGAGCGGAATTTATTGGATAAAAATGATTTCGTTTGTTTTCTCTTGCCAAAAATTCTTCAATATTTCGAAACTTCAATGAAAAGATCTTTTGATGAAATGAAGGGATCGATAAATCTAATGCAAACTTTGAAAACCAATTGTTCAAAATTTTTAATTTCGCTTAGTGTAGGACCGATTAGACTTTAAAATTGGGGTAAAAAAAGCTTGCCATGGAATTAGTATAAATTTTCGTGTTTTCATAAGTGTTAAATTAGAAATTTCTCTGCTTCTGGTTAAAAAATATCTTCAGAAAATAATTGTGTTCTTTATTAAATCTTTTTAGCAATTCTTGCAATTTAATCATTTTTTTCTTTTAGCGACGCGAATCAGTGAAAAAACCCAAAGTGGAATATCGAACATCGACTGATTGTATATTGATTAAGGTTGATGAAGATACGATGGATATTATTCGCTCTTTTGATAGTTCAATCATAAGGACAATATCGCGGAGGGAGCAAACACGACGACTTATTTATGAACTAAAGGAACAACATGAATCGTCTGTTTTTTACTTTCATGAATTGATAATAATTTGCGTAGCTTATCATATTTGTTATATTAGTTTACTGGAGAGGGAAAGGATATATTGTCTCTAGTTGGAATAATATTTTTGAAATGAAAAATTTGATGAAATATATGCTCATCATATCTAGATTTACCTTAAAATTATCAAAATTTGATTTATAGGAATCCATATATCAAATTAATTAAAACTAAAATAATGTTGGGTGATATTGCTGCAGTTTCGCCCTAATAACACTGGATGAATTCGAAAAATTGTACTCTAAACATGGATATTCGGTGGGTGGTCGAATAGACATTGAAGTAGGGATTGGGAGGAAGCTTATCATCGGGTTCCGTGCGATGATTGTTGCTTTGAAACCTTCAACGAGTTTGGATGACCATTATCATATTCTGGGACCAGCTGTTGTAACTCTAAAACCTGTTGGTGAAGATGTAAGATTCTTTTATTCGTGATAATATCGCGGGAAATTTAAAGTAGACAATATAGATGATAAGTAATCCCGGAAAAAGTTAAGCCGTTTAAAACTCAGAAAACAGTACATTTTTTAGGAAGGAATGTTAGTCCTTATTGATAATGAGCGAAGTGCCGATCAACCAACTTTGGATGTAGAAAGTAATATATCGTTAGAAACTGAAACGGAAGAGCCAGACAAGATGTCAAGGAAAAAGGTTAGTGCTAAAATATGTTCTATTGACCGTTCTCCTTTGGTAAAATCTTTAGTAGATCTCTGAAATTTTTATGGAAAAAATATTTTTCAAATTTACAGGGCAGTATCAAGAAAAGAATTATATCAACAGCTTCCAGGACTGCGGTAATGACTCACATTCAACTAACTGTATTGAGCTGACGGTAGTATACTGATGAATTAATTATAGATTAGACATTTGCATGGGAAAAGCATGGAAATATGAACTTATTAAAATATCAAAAGAAGTTTTAGAATGCATTTTTAGTGATTCTACAAAATTAAACTGCTTCATTTAGACAACGCTTCCGATCTTTTTGGAGAAAGCTAAATCATCACTCGGAGAATTAGAAAAGGTAAAACTGAAATTAATTAGATCAGTTTCTTTGGTATGCAAATGCGAATTTTATGAACATGATAATAAGTGATTGCCTCATGTTTCGCAACTCCATTAAGACAATGATAAGATTAGTGCAGAATTGTTTACAACAGAAACATTCATCAAACAAATTTAAAGTGAAAATATATTGGATGGTTGCATTCTCATCTGAAGTATGGCTTTTTTCAGGTTAAAATGGAAGCAAAAAAAATACAACCAACTTCGGAACGCACTCAAATGACGGGGAAGACAGAAGCGAAATCTGTAACGCAAATATCATTATTAGATGTAGCGAGAAGGAAGATATTAGAAACACAATCGGAGGAGGATAGTGGGAATCAAAGGAATCAACAGAAAAGTTTAGAAACTGCCGCAAAATTGAAAAAAACGATGGAAAAATCTATGCAACAGTACTTAGCAGCTCAGCACACTCAGGAAGAAAAATTCACAAGCACAAGTATTAAAAGTTCCAGTAGTGAAGGTATCAGAATCTATCTAATTTCAATATCGAAATATTCAGTCATTACAAGCATCGCTGTAAAAGTTGTTTTTTTGAATTGATGTTTGAGCAATTTAAAAATCGTAGCATTTAATCGAGTTTTTTATATCGGTGCTAACTAATCATTCAAATTAGTTTTGGTTTTGATGCTAAAATTACTTTTCATTCCCCAAATGGATCCATCAAATATTTACCAAACTTTTTTAATATCTCAAACTTATATCGATTGTGAAAGTTAAATGAACAATGTCAGGAATAATACATCGTTTCTAATATGCTAAAATACGTATGCCTACTTATGAGCTATTTTTTCAGCTCCAGCAAAGTGACCATCTATCAGAAAAAAAAGAAATTGGAATCAGTTACTAGGAATCAAAGAATTATGCATATGTTTTGAATTTTTAGTTCTAGAAAATTTGTTATTGTATGGAAGCTTCAAATTTTAATATATAAAAAAGAATCGAATTTGATTTTCCGAAATCACATTAACTGACTCTATCTGTTAAGTACTAACAGAACTGTATGTTTCCTTAACTGGTTTTATAACAGTGCTCTGGTGCATTCGAACTTAAGATAGTATTTAAAGTTAATCTACCGATGAATTCTCACGAAATCCTTTTTTTTTTCATGAATTACGTTAAATAAACGTATTTCCTATTAGCAATATGCAAGATATATATTTCTATCATACAAAGTTATACATTGTTCGGTCTTAAATGTCAGCACATAAGCGAAACGATCTATCTTGTAAGCACATTGAATCTTTAAAATCTTTTCGCTCTAAATTCATGATAAATTGAACAATATTAAAAGCAAAATGTCAAGGGTTAAAATTTGCTAGTATGTCATGACTGAATTTATGATATTGTAAAAAGTTCTCTTCCTTACGAAATTTTAAACCTCAGCTTATGAGAAAGAATTAAATACTGCAAAAAATTCCAAAATATACTATGCATAATTACTGGATTTCATTAAACGAAATTTTGAGCTGAAAATTAATAAAAATGTCAGTCAAAAATGATAGTATCTAATTTATCGGGCGGACCACATAATTTTGTTAACCGAAAACTTCTCCGGAACTTCGAGAAAGAATTATTCCAGTGAAAGACTAGAATTGGAAATGCTCTATCTAAATTTGACTTATATTTTGGTTTAGGTTAATCATTTATTTTTATGATATTTAAATGTTTGAGAGAGAGGATGGAAAGAAATTATGATGATAAATTACACGAAATTGTGATATTTCTAATTGGCCGACAACATTTGCAATCTGATTGATAGTATTCCAATTCATCTTCCTGTCAAACTCCCTTGTTTATTCGATGAAAATTTTGGGTAGGACCAATGTCCACCTCGACCGTCAGGTGTCGATTGATATCTTTCCCACTCAGGAATATGAAGTCGGAAACAGTCCAGACGTCTGATGCCAATACTTATGTCATCCTTATACTTTTGCAGTCGCTGAATAGCGTAATTCGGTAAACAGAAGTCGTAGCAATTCGAGCAACTTGAATCTAGAATATGTAAAATATCATTTAAGATATTATAATTATTTATAATAAGAAGTATCGCTGATATATCTAAATATATAGAAAAAAGAGAATGGATAGATGTTTCAATTAGATATGGAGAATTAAGAACTTTAATAGTGAACAAATACCGTATCAAAAAACTTGAATCTTGAATAACCTCTTGTATAGACTGTATGCTTCAATAAATACCATTTTGCATTTTGACAATTATCAATTTTATTCGTAAATTTACGTTCTGCATTTTTCGTATCGATTACTTCAGCGTGGTACTGCCAGTATTCTTGCCATCCATATTCCGAATAAATCTTAAATGATCAACGAGAAGTCCTTTCTTTTAATTGTGAATTGAAATGAAAAGAAGCTCATCACCATCAACGAATATACCGAATGATGGACAAATTTTCAATAGAATTTTCCAAAAGTAAAGAACTGTTATTGTATTTAAATTATTTGAAATTAACAAAATTTCATTTGTTTATTCAGAAGTAGGCAAAAATATAAATCAATAACCTCAGAGGTTACAGACGAAAGTGCATCACGAAGAGCTGAGATATTTGGAATAGCGGAGCGATCAAGCGGCACTAGAAAGCATGCGAAATGTCTACCAGTGCTATCACTGAGCGCGTGATCCGCTACTGCTATATAACCCTGTAAATTTCAGCAAATCCGGTTAATAAACTGAAGACCGAAGTGCAATAATTGGCAGAAAATAAATAAAGAATAAAAAATATACCGTATCGAAATCGATAACACTGAACGAGTTGCTTCTAAATGGGACGTTGCCGATCAGTTCGAAGTGAACTTGTGATGAACTGTAGAAGATGATATGAAGTAGACTGGGAATCTGATTATTGACAGTGCCGGGCGCATGATGCTGGCACTTCTCGCATATCGGTGGATATAAGGATAACGTTCGTACCTGAATTTCTTTGTTTTCATTATGTTCTAACAGCAATGAAAATAGCTTTGAAATTTAAGCATCTAAAAGAGATTAATAAAACTAATAAAACAGTAGAAATATTGCAAAGCTCACTATTGCTTCTATGCTTAAGAGCGAAATAATCAATGTGTTGAACATGATCACTTCAAATAACTGTAAAATTTAGTGATCATTTTGTTGTTTTTGTATAGGAATTATTGATAAATTCTGATGACAAAAGATTTTTCTTTCTTTTTTTGTTGTTTCAAAATCGTTTTATATTAAGAAAACAAAATTATTTTATTGATAAAATAGTTCGAACTATTCGAAAAAATGCATCTTGGAAAATTTTATCAGTAGAAATATCATTGCCGGAAATATTACTTACCGAATAAGAGCCAAATAAAGCGTTTAGTACAATACCGAGTAAAATGAAAAATAAAGTGAGAAGGAATAAAAATAATGACAAAAGGCAAATTAAACGAGGCGTACACGTCATATTCCTGAAAAAATTTCTTTTAATATTTTAAACATTCGTAAGAACTGACTCAGAATAACCTTCCCCTGCAGATTTGCTGTTCGCAAATAAAAGGAGTGCTTATTTTACTTATAACTCATTGATCTTCTCTTCTAGGAGGTAACTTCAAGGACCTTGCTCTGAAAAGCATCTCCCTCACAAATTGTACCACTCGTTCCCACACAGTGAGCAGCTCGTCGCCTGATTCCAAAGGAGATTTTGTGAAACCGGCAATTAATGAGGCGTCTGATCGCGGCTGTAATTTCAAACTGTTTCAAAATTTAAATATTTCTGATCAGCAATATCTTTTAGTATTTACGCATTCAGTAAAAAGTAATGTTTCAACATACCGCATAAACATCAGCTGAATCATCCTGCTGTCCCATTTGCATACGTTTGTAGCTGTCCTTTCGAGAGAGTTTACTAAAACAGGCTATATTTCTAGATTCGGATGAAACTGGACTGAAACAAGAAGAAATTAAAACACTTAAACTGTGGCCCAAAAGAAGATATCTTTGAAGTTGCTTAAAAAATTATTTGCAACGACTGTTCAAAAAGAATCTACGTATGATTTAATCACATATATTGTAAAAATAATGATATTTTTACAATCATTATTACTATTTCATTATTACCATTTCTTACTGTTATTAATATCATTATCAATAGCGCCCTTGTAAATTAAATTTATCAGTGTGTTAGTGTGAGTTAATAAAGTGAACACGGAGAAATCCTATTGCACATTTTTAATTAAGACGATGATAAGACTGATAAAGCCTTGCTTCGATATCGACGCAGTCAAGTCAAACAAATATGCATTATAAAATGTTTTCGTCATATCTTAACCGGACACGGGAATCTCTGTTCTGCAGTTATTCTTTATAGTTAATCAGGTAAATAAACCTCTCTGCCGGTAGAGTCCCAAGATGCTGCCAGGTTTCCGTTTTCTCGCCGGTCGATGAAGGCAGTGTGTAAATAGTTTTTTGATGATCAATTGCAGTACCCATTTCATTGGCCATCGACCTGAATTTATGCAGAATTACAATTTGTTTTCATTTTCGAGACAGATTTTTCAATGTTTCAATTTTTATAGGAAAATATATAGAACCTTGTTGAGTCAAGGAAACCGACTTCCTTGTGACTAGATTTTAAGGATGAGAAAATTCCGGAATGCGTTTCTTCGCTCCGTTCTTGAATCAACGTTGTCCGTTGATGTTCGACACTTCTATCACTGTGTATCCGTTGTTGATTTAGGCTTCGCTCTGTCTGCCGTATCGCCGATCCGTCACCTTGGATAAGACCTGTTCCATGCGTTTGCACTATTCGTGCACCGCCCTCTGAAGTAAGTTTTTTAAATATATATTTCATGAAATTAATTTAAAATGGAATCTAAGTTGAGATCTGAGCAATAATCGAATGACATTTGCAATGTTTTATAAATGCTAAAAATGTATATTTTAAAATCAGGCAAAAAATGAAATGCAATTTGATTTATTAAGAAAACTAAAAAGTATGCTGAAGGTAGCTAACCCGATGTATGAACCTCATGTACATCATATCCATAAGAATGAATATTTGCGATAGAGCGATCCAAATTATCTGATAATCTGAGGTATGGTATTGATGCACTTGCTGATTCCATTTGACCACAGGGTGATATTCCTGGATTTTTCTCAGTCCTTTTAATCTTCCAAATCAAGAAAAATGTTTTATTCGTAGGATTGCAATGACATCAAATTGATGATAGGCTTGGGAATTTTAAACTCTTGCGGAGTAAAAACAAAGTAAATTATACAGCTCATGAGTGAAATCCGAATTACGAAGTACACGATCAATGTGTTTGATAAGAAATAGAAAAGAATTAGACGCTGTTGGAAACCGAATTTAATGAGTAAATATAGAACTTGAAAAAAAAATCAAGAAATTAGAATTACAGTAGAGAATTGGGCTTAAATAAAAAGTATGATTAATAAATATGGTAGTGGAATAAAACAGCAAATGATAAATGTTTTTTCTCCTTGTCAAAGAAGCGGAAATGTAAGAGGTACAAGAGGTGAAGAGGTGCAATCATCGGTATGTGCAAGAGGTGAATTATCGGTGTCAACCGAAGAAATTGTTTACAACAGAGTGTAATAAATAACCAAGCAGATGATTAACCAAGTCAAACAAACAAAAAATTAGAAAAAACCACTGACATCCACAATATGAAAGCGGTTTTTTATGAACAAATCGTAAAATAAAGACTTCTCTCATCATAACTTTTCCTTCTTTCTTTCGCCATCAAACTGAAGTGCAAGAGAAAAGAATGCACAAATTTAGTTCAGAATTCAATAAGATATAAAAATATGCAAACTTTTAAATTAAATCGACAATTCAGCATAAATTGTATAAGAGAGCTTTTCAAAATTTTCAATGAGCTCTTCATTTTGGTTCAGATGAAAGCCAAAATAAATTGAATATTTTTGTTTTTTTTGAAATATATTTGTTCTATCGAATTACACAGATAGAACTATTAATCATTAAGAAGTTCGAAAATTATTAGACCAAAAAATTTTTAATTTGTATGGAAAATAGGAATCAATTTTGATAAATAATAAAATGAAACAGCGTCATCGGCTTATTTGTTTGCATAGCTATTCATCTTAAGAATAATCCATTAAAGTACTAATAATACCTGATGTTTGCATAAAGGATGCATCCCTGCTGTAATCTCTTTCACCGGTTGCATAAAATCTGAAACGATAATTGATAAAAAGATATAAAAAATCAGAAAACGAAACAAAATTCAAAATTTCGAGGGAAATTTGGAGCGATAAATGATAGCTGAGAAAGAATTTGTATCAAACTCAATTATAAGTTGTATACAAGAATGTTTTATCTTGGGAAAGTAACCTTCGTTCTGCCTCAGTAAGTGCAGATGAAGTTGGTTGTAAGGAATTCTGTGATGCGTGGTAAAAATCATAGATCGGTAATCCCTCATTGTATCGTCGGTCAATTGTTTCCGTTAGAATTTCTTGCACCGGAACATGCGAACCGCTAACACCAGGCAATCTACGTGATTCGGTGACGTAGTGCTCTATGATCTCCTCTTGCTCAATTTTCTTCGTCGGGGACTCATAGTCCATCTAGAAAGAATAAATCCATTCAAAAACTTAAGAAATGGATCACAATGATCATTTCAGCAACCAGATGTAAGAAGCTCGATTAATTTAAATTTGACAAGAATAATAAATGCAGATAGTGTGCTATAAATGTAATCTGTAATTCTTATTTAAAATGATGCCCGGGAATAGTGAATAGTGGAGAAGATAAAAGATAAAAGAATGATCAACACAGAAATAAAAAGCTTTTATAAGATAATAGATGTAGGATGATAGATTGGAAGGATTAGTAAAAATGTAATTTATAAACAAATACCAACAATGAAGAATGAAACTTAAAATGTAATATGAATACAGCAAATAATTCGGCTGTCAGCATGTCATCGATTTCCGATTCAAAATGCTAATGGTGATTATAATGTTGACAACAAAGTAGAAGTTGAAAGAACGATTTCACTCTGAACATGTCAATTTATTTTCGATATATGGGAAATTTATAAAAACAAAAATGCTAATTTTGTCATCAGTAAGTAGCTGTTTAACAGTTGTTTATAAAGTAGAACTAAATTTTAACCTTAACCTATTTTTATCTGATCCGAAGCAATGCTGCCAGGTTTCTTTTTCCAACGAAGTGATTTAAATAGCTATAAGCAAATCGGGATGATAAAACGCGATTGTGCAAATTTCAATTTGCAAGACTTGTGGAAGTAATTGTATAAAGTTTGAGATATGATTTATTTGTTTAGTAAATTTGAAATCTTTTCTTTATACGTAAATTGGAAGGAAAAGATAAAATCAAAGATTCCAGAATTTGAAGAGCTTACAAAAAATCTTCGTCCCATCCAATGATTCATACCTTGCCGATTGCTTGCTTAGAAATAAAGTTTCTGGAATGAATGATATATTCGATCATACATCATTAATCAGAATATTAATTCTTAAACAATCACACCAAGTGGCCATCTTCTGCAATCAGTCAAATGACTGGTATCACTATCATTATAGTGTTCATATACGATCAGCGACAGTCAACATTTCATTTTTGAAACTCTTTATAACTCTTATATTTTCATAATTTGTTTGTCATACGAGTTTTCAGTGAGTGAATGAAACATCGTTATCTGATAAGAATTAATTATTGGTAGGATCTGTCTCAGAAAAGTATCATCCATTTCCAACAACGCACGACGAATTCATATTTCAGTACCACTCTCAATAATCTGATATATCAGTGAAGTATGCCATTAGGTGCCATTATTATATTGACTGGTGTATTTATCCTAAGTGGCTATTTAAGCGGCTCCATCATCGAAAGAAGAATTTTGCAAGGATAATAATTTAAAGAATTACAAATTGTAGAGTGCGTCACCATAGTGATATCTGCGACAACCAATCCTTTTTCTCTTTCGTAAAATTACAAAATGCACAAGGCAACCTGATCGGCGATATACAATAACTTAAAAGAAAAAGAAAGCTCAAGACAATAAGTATTGTTTGCAATTGGTTATATGTATAGATAATAATGGGAAAAAAAACGCTGCACAATGGTCAGCAATTAAACTTTATGAATGTGAAGCATTTCGTCGATAAGTGTAATTATTTTCTTTTCCAGGAAGAAAAAATTTCGGAAGACAAAAAAAGCGCTTGAAAAAGTACGAAATAGAGAAATTTTTCATTATGACTTTTTATTCGAAGTTACTTTATTTAGTACAGTAGCAAGTGGGAAACAATTGTTAAAGCAACTATATCCGTCAATAATTGCAATTCTGATCGGTTATTGAAATAAATACGAAATATTCCATGGTGCAATATCAAGCGAGACGGGAAAATATGATGAAGATTTACTCAATGATTTGTATTGGAAGAAAAAACAGTTTCATGAGGTAGATTAGACAATATTTGAACTGAGTTACAAAGAATTGGGCGAGTGGATTCAGAAGATGAAATGAATGTGAGAAATGATTGATTAGTTTAATTGCAGAAATTTTGCTTAAGATGGAATTAAAATTAGTAAAACATTTGTCTAATTAATGCAAAAAAATGAAGAATTATTCGCGCAATTGAGCTTTCGAATAAATTCTTTTTAAGCATTAAAATATATTATAGCAGTGATCACTTAAAGTCCGTACGCTTAGATATGATTTTGATTAAATGAGAACAATAAATCTTCAATTTTAGCATTAGATTAAGAGATGATTGTAATCATGATCATTTGTTACCAACTCTATAAAATATAGATGTAAAAAATTAAAATGAAAAAAGATAAAATATTTTTAGAGTTTTGAAGAACAGAATATGAAAAAGAAATTTAGAAAGTCTTGTAAAATTTTGAAACGTATTATATGACAATGATTGATTGAATTCCTGAATAAAGTTGGTTATGACAGAGTAGTAAAATGAGTGAAAAATGACTTCATCAGATGGCAACTGATTTCATTTTCTGTAATATTGAAACAATTCCATCGCATTATGAAGAGGAGAAATCTCAAATAAGCATTATTAGAAAAGTATTAATGAAGAATCGAATCCATTAATAGCTTATTTTAGACAAACAATAAATTCGGTAAATGAAAATTACAATAAAAATAAATCTAAAAATTACCATTTTGCATTGAATTTCAAAATTTTATCAAATACAAAAACGGGTTTAAAGATTTTGTTGAAAGATAAAAATAAAAAGGAGCTATAGGTTATAGTTAAAGTTCTACTGGATTAATCTTGCATTAAAACATTATTAAGAATGTTTAAAAAAGATTTATTTATTCAACGTGAACCTAAAACAACTTTCATAGGAGAAAATTACGTGAAAAGCAATGGTAGCAAATCTTACGCTTATTGCATCCATTTCATTTGAGTATTGCACAATATAGTAAGATGAATTAGACTATTATGCTAACTTATTTTAGTCTTAAGAAAAAGTGCTCTGAATCATTGTAAATTTCTTGTAGGTATTTTTCTTGTTCGGATTTTTCTCTAAGAAAATTTTTTGAAAGAATTGCTAGCAAATTTTTCCTATATAATAAGAATGATAATAATTTAATAATAATAACAATAATAATTGGCAATAATAATAACAATATCAATAGTGATAATAATAATGTTATTATTATTTTTGTTATATAGTTTATTAACATGATGACACGTAGTAGTGGATAATAATAATAATAACATAATATAATAATAATTAATAATTAATAATAATAATAAAAATAATAACTGATGATGATAACAATAATAATAAATAATCAAACAAACAATATCAGTCATATAAGCGCTTTATAATGAATAATGATCCATAGACTGAATGCATTACTATCATTTCCTATGATTACAGATACAATCACTAATCTTCGATTATAAACTTCGTATCATTTTCAGATTCTAAGAGTAGAGAAGGAATGAGAGCGCTTCTAATATGCAAAAATTACGAATTCGAGAATCTAAAGGATTGGGAAGGAGAGTGATTAAAGAAGGAGAGAAGGAGAAGTGAAGTGAAAAAGGCAAAAAAATAGTATTTTAATCCATAGCTTCAATTATTTACTCGAAAGGAACATTAATACTATCATCTCGTCCCATTTGCATAAAATACAACAATCCTTTAATTTTCTTTTAAATCGAAGTATTCCTCCAATACATCAAGTATGCTTTGCCGAAACGTTCACGATTGGAATTAAGAAAATGGAAATTATAATTGAAAGATGCACTGTTCAACATACTAGACCTCGAAAAACGTTTTGATTCAAACCAAAACAAAATCATTCTAAATAATTAAATATTGGATACATGATAAGAGTTGGCTGAGAAAATTTTCTCCAACTTCGACCATACTATTTATTAAGATTGAGAGTAGAAAATATGGTATATGTGAAAGATGCAGATGTCATAATGTCTGGCAATGAGTTGTTGATAACAACTAATGAACAGTTGATATGAATGGCACTGATATTGTCATAGTTCACTTGTCACGCAATTTACGGTCTTATTTCTCTCTTGGTGATTGAAATAAATGAGAACAATTTTATTGAGTTCGAAATTATTGTAGTAGTGGTCTTCCATTGTCCTATTCTGCATGAATATCGCCCATTTTTTGAAATTATTTTATAATTGTTATTTAAAAAATTCATATTCAATCAGAAAAAAATGTTTTTTAAAAGATTATAATAAATGTTGGGAAAAAAAAGACCTATTTAGTCATCTTGCTAGACACTATCACATCATATATCATGATGAAGTTTTTGTTACAAAAAAAAAGTTAAATTCATGAAAATGGCGAAGTGAAGGTCTTTTATATTCATATTGTCATCAGCAACACTGATCAGAATTTACTGCTTTCTTCCATGGTGTCGCAGTTTCGAAAGAAATTTTCAAAAAAGGAAAAACTAAGATATGTAGTACTACGAGAAATATTATTCATATTCATTGGAGCGTTCTATCATGAAATTTTAAAAAGATTCCATTAAAAATCATTTTTTTCATAAAAAATCTCAAAACTGATCTGAAAGCGATTGAAAAAAGAAGAATATTATCAGCGAGATAACCTATCTGAATGATATTTGATGGTTTAAATAAATGGATTACAACATATCTTTCAGTTCTTCGTTTGAAGTTTGAGGAAATGAGAAGATATATCAGCATGAGAGATTAATAACGAGCAATGGAAAGGTGCGGAAGTTATTCGTTCCGAAGACAATTATTCACTTGATCATGGGACATACCGAAGAAGAGCGAGATAAGACATGGGTTAGGAAGAACAGTTACCGAATTGCTTCCATTTCAACTGTGTCAGATGATGAATGGTTGTTCTTAACGTATCTTTCAGTGAAGTTTTGAATTGAAACAATTCTGCAAACGGTAAGTTTCTGAGATTCGAATTAACAGATTATAAGAGGAAAAAAACAGTAATATAGCATGCTATTTGTAGGAATGAGACTAAAATTCTGTACTGTTATCGAGTACTATTTAAAAAAATATGCCAATAACAAGATAATACGAAGAAAAGGATTTTCAGATAACTGCAATGTTTTAGAGTGGATTATCGATTGATTTCTAAATTTGGAAGCATTCTCCGCAGAATGTGTTAGTGATAGTGTAACGGCCAACTACGATTGCAATTAATTCGAAATAGATGTTTTGAATATTTGACAATGCTCGATGATTTCAAAAGGAGCAACGAGTGCATGAGATTTGTGTATGAAATTATCTCAAAATATATATTTTCAATAGAGGAGAAGAGAAGGATGAGAGAGACGAGTGACCTAGTTCGGTCCGTACTTTCCTGGCCCTTCCGAACCGCTCTGGTCATCAGCGTTTCAAATTTTTGGTTGAGCGTCGAGAAAGAGAGAAAATGGCAGAAGGTCATCACTCACTTTCAAATTAACTCTGAATAACTCTCGGAAGGCATGATTTCTACCTAACTATTTAATAGATCACTCATTCAATAATTCATCCTCTATATGATTTCTAGCTCTTTATAGCATGAAAACATTCTCTAAAAACAAACAAAGAATACGACGAACTTCTGAAATCGGAAAAAACAGAGAATGGCAACATTGGTGATTAATAAAGCAACGTTTGAGCCTTCAAAACAAGTTTTCGCTTCAGTTCGAAGCAAGCAGTATTTGGCCTTCATAAAGATCTACCAATATCATTCGCGAGATGAAATATTGAGAAGAGTTGAATCTTCTTATCATCACATACAACCTTCATCTTTACAAAAAAATTGATGTGAAATGTGGACGGAATTGACAATAGAAGTGTAAAGAATAGCAATCACAACGAATCTGAAACCTTTCGCAATATACCTCTCGGGTAATAACATGCGGATCGTAACCTATCAGTCAGTTGATAAAGATTGCTATCTTCAGATGATTGCTGATATTTCTCTATACTGCATTCCATAGAATGATAACAGTTTACTTCAATAACATATCTCATAGAGATTTGTAGATTAAAATATCATACAAAATAAATCCTTGGTAGAGAAATGAAGACTGATATGAAAACATTACAGAAATATCTTCAGAATATTCGAAAATATCAGTAGGTATATCCTTCTTTCCTTCTCTCTCTCTCTCTGCTTTCAAGTACTTTGCTTCCTCATTTTGCTATTACATATTTCCTGTCTGTAGAGAAGAGACACTTTAGTATTGCTTTCTTCAGAAATATATGTTATGCTATTCGATACTTTTTAAGACAGAAAACCGGAAACAAAAGAGACGGAATGAATAGTAGTTGAATTAATTAATAAATGAAGCAGAGAAAGAAAGCAACTATCGGCTGATAACAATGAAATTTACTTATTATATAAACTGATAAGTTTCTCTTTGCAATTAGGAAGAAGTGTAATTGATGTTTTGCATTCAGTAATGTGACCGTTCCTTCACAACCATTCCTCCTTCCACTCCTAGAGCATCGGCAACAAAGTGTGACCTCAGACAAATTTCCATCAGTTATCAGTGATAACGAAATTGCGGCCACCCCTTGGGACAGCTTGCAAACCTTCCTGTTGCATAGGAAAGAGAGAATCGAGAGCATATATCTCATTATTCTCACTCCTCTTCATTTCGTACTTCTCTCATTTCAGCTTTCATTTCTTTTTCAGCTTCTTCTCGCTTTCACCACAGTAATTTTTAATTAGTCACACATTTTTATGTATCCCTTCGCAATGCTATCTTTCATCCTCATTTCTTTTTCTTCCTTCTTTGTTTCCTGCAAATGACTTATCCTCTGGATCTGACTCATTTATGCAACGTATGCACGTTTATTATTTGCGCTCACGTCCGCTTGTTCCTGCTAGCTAATGTTTCGTACGCTAACGCTGTGTATTATATGTTCTGCGTGGTGGCATTGAACTCTCCCTCTTTAACAATCGACGTATATCACATCACGTCACCTACATAATGACACAGGTAGGGAAGGGCGGAAAGGTCAGAGTTATTGAGCGCTTGAATGTCTCTCTTCCTCACTCTCTCTCACTCTTTACCTTATTTCCTTTCACTTCGCTCTCCGAAAATTTCAATTCTTTAAATTATCGGCTCCGTGCGCTTCTTGTCTCAGTGTATTTTTTTGGACCAAAAAAAGTGGTTGCATTGTGGGATGAATGTGTTGCCCTTGTTGACCTCTAATCCATCAGGATTATTTTCTATGCCGCTCTAACGTGAGAATGATGCTGTGCTCAATGTTTCTCAGTAATCAGCAAACTTGCAATCTCAATTTACTCAAAGTTGCATTTTGCAAACAAACATCAGTAATATTCAGATTTGAGAGGTGGATAATTTCTTGTTAATTGCTTATTCGTGTTTTGTGATTGGCCGATAAAGAATGCTCAATAAGAACTTCAGTATCTTCCAAGTGAGGAGGAGTAATTGACTTATCTTTTCAGATTTCAGCTGTATTATGGGACCGAGAGCACTTATCAAAGTAACACTTGTCGGCTCAGGCAATTGGTTTGTTCATTTTCTTAGCAAAGAATTGAATGGACGAAAATTTTGAAAGCAAGATTTTGACGCAGCATTTGGAATTAAAACATAATTGCACTTCCGAGATTTCATACTATATCAAATATTGAATTAATTTTAATTTCTTTTGTTTTAGGGGTTCAGCTATTTCCCTCATTATTGGTAAAAATGTCCAGAAGTACAGCGATGTGTTTGATCACGAAGTACGCATGTGGGTTTATGAAGAGATAGTCAATGGGATGAAACTTACCGAGGTTATCAATACGCAACATGAGAATGTAAAATATTTGCCTGGCAAAAAGCTTCCATCAAATGTGGTTTGATTTTCGCTTTTTTTTCTCTATGTGGTATATCTTTTTTAAACACGCAAACAGTGCATACAGCACCTGCTAAAATAATATTACCAATCATTTCTGCAAACTTTTTCTTTTTGCTATGAAATGTGATTGATGTGTAGCGATGATCAGTAATTTTTCGATTTTTAAGCATTGTCCGCAATCAAGCGGTCGAAGGAACTCGATTTCTATAATTTTGCCCAGCTGTACATTCGTCATTAAACTGTCAATAAATACCTAAAAATTTAGTTGACCGCATTATTTGCAGGAAGCAATTAATCTAACTAACTTGCAGGTGGCTATATCGGATCTACTGACAGCATGCAAAGACAGTGACATACTTGTATTTGTAATCCCTCATCAATTTGTGGAAAATGTTTGTAATCAGTTGAAAGGTCATCTAAAAAAAGACGCGCTTGTAGTTTCACTCATTAAGGTACTCATCATGTGTTAGTAAATAATTGCAATCTAATCAGAGAAAGTTTTATTCTGCCAAATTATTTGAATTTATTGCTTGTCAGAGATCCTGAATCTCCGATTGAATTGGTTTGGAAATCAAAGAATTATTTTTAACACTTTCATTTTGGAGTTGAATTTGTCATGCAGAATAGTAAAATTAAAATCAAATTAAGTTAAAAATCAATAGGAGAGAGTGCATTTCAGGGTTTCATGATACAGAAAAAGAAGGGTGGAATCCGGTTGGTTACTGAAGAGATTCGAGAATTGTTGAATGTCGAAACGGCTGTTCTGATGGGTGCAAATTTGGCTCCGGAAGTAGCAAATGAAGATTTTTGTGAAGCCACTATTGGTAGGTGTAAATTTGAGCTTCCTAAAATAATTTCTTAAATTTTTTATAAATATACATCAAATAAGTATAGTAGGATTGCTTTTATAACACATTGCTACCTAATTACTGCATATATTGACTATTTTCTGCATTAAGAAAATTTAAGTCGTTCATAATTTTAGGCTGTAAGGATCAAAAAGATAGATGGTCTATATTACAAAAATTGTTTGATACTGACAATTTCAAGATTGCTCTAACGGAAGACGCAAATACTGTCGAGTTATGTGGTGGCCTTAAAGTTAGCTGTTTTTGTTTTTCTGCTCATAATAAACGTGCAAATAAGATAAGAAAAATCATATCTTCTTAAGTTGAAACTATATTACCGCATACTTTTTTGTTTCTTGCAGAATATTGTCGCGTGTGCTGCAGGCTTTGCCGATGGTCTCGGTTATGGAAGTAATACAAAATCAGCTATTATCCGACTGGGACTTATGGAAATTACTATCGTAATTATTACTCAATTGAAATCGATTACCAGGCTTTTTGTCAAATATTTGAATTGACAATTTGACAACAAATTAAGCTAACGAACATAATGCGGATGGACTTGAGCATCAAAATCTATCTCAAAATGAATGATAATATGAAAACTTTTGCTCGGAAAAAATCGTTAATCTCTGTACATTATAGTTTGTCGAACTGTTTTACCATGGCTCTAATATTCGGACATTTTTTGAAAGTTGTGGTGTGGCTGATCTCATAGCAACATGTAGTGCCGGTAGAAATCGCAAAATATGCGAAGCATTTGTTAAGACAGGAAAAGTGAGTGAATTAGATCTTTTTAAATCATATATACTTAACTATTTTTTCCCTAATTTTTACATTGTTCTGTACAGTATTTGACGAATGACTTGTAATGCATATCTTGGAATCGTTGAGTTTAAATTACTATAGTTCACTGTCAGAATTTTATTAATTTTATTAATCATTTTAATTTCTTTTTGAATCAGAATAATAAGGTTATGACTTCCATATATCGGAATTTTGTGATAGTATTGGAATTTATTCAATTCTATTTTTATGATTGCTTCTTTAGTCAATCAAAGAATTGGAGCAAGAGATGCTGAATGGACAAAGTGCTCAGGGTCCTTTGACAGCTGAAGAAGTTTATCTTATGTTGAAGAAGCACAACATGGTTTCGAGGTAAATGATTCCCTTAAATAGTTAATACAGATATAACCGCGAGAGCTTTTTAGTGACTAAAAAAGAATTAGATGTTCTATATAAAAAGAAAAATCCTGCATAAAAATTTCCTAATTAAAAATTTAGCAATTTTGCTACAGTTTCTACTATGTCTGAAAACAAAAAATGATTCCTATTATTTGACCAAAAAAAAACCAGTCCCATGTCATCTAAGCAGTTCTTCAATCAGCGCGACATCTGATATTGCTAATATTCGAAATTATCCTACTTCTTTTGTGTTTACACTTATCTGTTTCCTTCTAGATTTCCGTTGTTCTCAGCCGTTCACCAAATATGCCAGGGACAAATTTCCCCGGATCAGCTGGTATCTCATCTTCGTGAATCTCAAAGCTCGAATTGAGAAGCAAGCAGATTTTTAAAATATTTGTTCACTGTCACCGCGGTTTGAGAAAAAATCTCAACGAATTTAGCTCTACAGTTTTTGTGTTTTTCCAATTTTTGATATTCATAATCTGATAGAAGCTTCATATTTCACTGATATATTTACGTGTTTACATAATTTCTAGAAATTTATTTTGACATTTTTGTTGCAATACCTCAGTCTTTTGCCTTCGATAAATTTTTACCCACTACTTTTTATATGAATTATTGTCCATCACTTCTTTAGTAATCGTGAGCATCAAATCGGCTTTCTTTTTTTGAGACATCTTTTGACATGCTTGTCTTCCTCTGGAGTTCTGTTTTTCACCTCCGAAACTGTTCTCTGCTTATTATGTTAAAATCGTTAACTTTGGTGCAGAATAATCGAACCTTCATGAAGCTTTATCTTATCTGTGTTTTGCATGGCGTATGTTTACTGTATTCAACATTTATTTTTTGACGAAACTGGGTGATCGATGCTTTATCATTAACAATATAACTTTTAATTGAAATGCCATTATCTATTAGATGTTAGTGAGATGCTTTTACTTTAATAATTTTCATTTAACCTTTTTTTAAAATAAAGGTTGACCGTAACACAATTGGAATGAATGGATTGCAGATATCTAGACAGTTTTTGAGCCAATTAATACAATGCTTCTTCACTGAATTAGATTGCTAGTTTGGCTTTTATGTATATCGTTAGATAATATAATATAGTCATTACTCTTAAACTGCATTTATTATAACTGGTGGATATGTATGAGAATGTTTTCCGGCTAACAGTTTGAATAGTTTTGAAATTTATTGTTTGGCTGAATATGAAATGTATTATTTCAAGTTTCATGACATTTGCAATAGTTAGAAACTGTCGTGAATAAATTCAAAATCATACTGTTAACAAGAAGGGATATATGGGAATATTGATTGATAAATAGGAAATTTGGATGTTTAAGTATGGTAGGCAAATTTTTCTTTTGGATGAAAAAATATATGGAAAAAAATTTTTTCAACTTAATCTTAAGAAAAATGTTGTATCGCCTAGGTTACGGTTTAGTGCCACTTCCAGACGAATTGCATTATTTATTACGAATTCCGCAATGTTACTTTAACATCATTCAAAATTTGTTAACACTCATTGTCCAGAAAAGCTGGTAGAAAAACTATAACAAAGCTGTTAAGAAAGGCAGAGATATGGGAGAAGCAGAGCTATTGCTATTTAAACGTATGCAAGTCTATAGCGTAATTGTTTTAATTACTTATTATCCTATTAAAAGTGCCTACAGCAAGGATTACAAAATTGATTGAAAGTTTAATGCAAATATGGAGATAGCCGTAAGTTCCTACATTTGAAATGATCTAGGTTAGATTAAAGTCTGACCTGAGATGTACTGAACTCAAATTCATTATTGGAATGCTAATGATAAAGGGATGATATCTTTGGCATAAGATTTCTTTGAATGAAGCATTTTCAAGTATTTCAAGAGGAAATTGATGAACTAAGGCATGAGGATCGCATGACTTGAAATAACAATTCGTGTGTGCAGAAAGAAATGGGAAGTGTTGTTTATGAAGATAAAAGACGAAGCAAAAAGGTTTTAAACCTATGATGACTACTAAATTTGAATTTGCAGCAATTGTTACACCAGTTGTCAACTAAATTGGGAAATTATGATGAATTCATGCCGGATTTGTAATCTTTTCAACTCATTTTCAAATTGAATTCATCTCATTTACTCATCTTCCGTATAAAAAATCTTTATTTTTCAGTATTCCAAGATTTCTATCTGCTTTCATTGCTATTTTATCTTCGTCTCACTTCTCATAATTACTGACCGATATTTGCGAATCATACAACTGCCTTCAACTTTATTGACCTCAGCAATATATTAGTATTAGTGGATAATTTTGAACAATATCTAATTTCCTTTTAGTAATTTGAAAATTTTAATTCAGATTTACAATTTACAATATATGCTTTCTTCTGCTAGTAACACCTGTTGTTAGTCAGATTGTGTTATAGTTTAGCATATAAATAGGTCATGCTCTATTTTAGCAAGGTCATCATGCTCCATTTTCGGAACATGAATATTTGGAAAGGTTGTAAAAGACAAATCCTGCCATAATTTTATATAATATTATAATTCAGTGCACCATAAAGCGACCGACTAAAAAAGTTTTATTTCCTACAAAATTTCTTATATTTTGCAATACCTTGGTCGTGATTGTTTTGAATTATAGTAATTGTATGCATTGTATATGCAACTATGTTTTGCAAGACCAGGAAAAATGGAGTATAATTAAATGAAGAACTAATAAACCGGTTTAATTCATTTATACGTTCGTTTTATGAAGAGAAACAAATATTTCTTCTCCACTCGCTTGCTCATACGATGAATTAGTGAAATTTTTGTGGAAAAGTTAAAGTTGATAGTAGTGATATGCTGCCATATGCCTGCAACTACTGATTTATGGTTCAACTGTGGCAGATAGGTACATTAATTGCTAATTTTGGCTCCTACTCATCTTTCATCTCTTCCTTTTCAACTACTCCATTCCTCTTCCAAATTTTTTACTGCGACTATCTCTGAAACTGTTGCTACTACTTCTAAAAAAAATTCCGTTGCACGCAGTTGTAAATTATTCTTTTTTAAAATGTCGAAACTTTTGGATTCTTTTAAACGACTAACTGTTCAATGATTTAAACGATTATTGATAATCTCTATTAGTATTGATTCAGTTTTGCTTTTTCAAAATTAAATTTAAAATAATTTATCGTAGCAAGCAAACTGCAATTTTTAAACCAGTTATATGTATGATTCGAAAAGCCAGAGAAGCTTTTTATCCTGTTTAAGTCTATTTGCAGTAAATTATTTCCAATTCTTCTAGGAAAATAACTGTAAAATTAATTCAGAGTACAGAAATTAGCTGTACTTGAATTATAGCGTTACTTATGCAATTTTAATGCTAAATCAGATATAAATATTTGAGTTAACAAGTGAAAATTTTCAGAATGATAACAGAATAAACAATAACAATCATGAAGACGACTGCAAAGACATTCTTTCAAGATCAATCCATCAAGAATTTCAAACTTAATAACATTAAATTGCTATAACTGATCTTGTTACCATTGTTATCATTGTCAATCATTTCTTTTGGAGAACGTATATCGTTGGATTGAGGGCAATATTTAATTTTAAAGAAGCTGTTAACAAAAAGCGTTAGGTGTTGAGCTATTTTTTCTTAAATTAAAATCTCACTATTATCTAATTAGCCGTATGACTAATAAATAATATAACTAATATAAGTAAAAATAAATAATATAACTAATAAACTAACTAATAAATAATATAACTAATAAAATTGAAGGAGAGAGAGAGAGAAAGGGGAAAGTATGTTATTTGTGTATAGCTTATTTTATTATTGTATTATTTCCTAGTAGTTCTAACAATAACAAGTTTGTAAGAATGATGTCATTTGCATGTTTCTTTCCTCTCACTTAATTATATTAATCTTATATGATAAGAATTAATTTCAAAAATGACTCTTGCCTTTGTATTTTTTATGTTTTCACATACTGAAATGTCATTTAAATTTATGGACATATATGAATGCAATATACATTCGTTGTTATTCAGGTAGCAAAAAAGTAATTTGTATTCCTCAAAGCTCAACTGTATGTATTTCTTCTTCTTTTATAGTTCGGATCTTGCACTGAAGCCATATATAATTTTCCTCGAATGTTTCTGATTTTGAAAAGATCCGAATCGTTCTTGACGAAACATTTAAAGATGCACACAAGAAAAATATGATGAAGCCTCGTGGGACAGAGAAAATACTCGTGAACTCCCGAACATTTATTTCGAGATTATCTGAAATTATCGGAATTACTTTATGATATTTCGAAATTATCACAATCAACATATCGTTATTTTATTATTCTATTCTTTCACTGATTGGAATGAGAATGAAATGGCGCAATATGCCTTCCGCAGAATGCTATCAGCTCCATGTAATGGTATTACAATAATTCGTTATTACTAATAAATGCCCTTGAGAGCAGGAAAGAAAAAGAATGACCGGTTTGTCGGTCAGTCATCATGGCTTGCACGGTCAAGTTGGGATGGTTTCCTCAGGTAGGGTTTGTAGCATACTGGCTGTCGTTATTCGGTTATGTCCGTCTTGCTGATCGTCTAGAGAACTCTGCCGGTAGAGTTGGGTAAGAAGGATCGGATGCCGGATGATGCATGGAGGCTCTACAGAGCTGGGCGCAGAGGGAAGGACAGGTAGTCAAAAACTTCTCCACAACGATCGCCAAGAGGACAGGGTTTAGGGGAGAGAGATAGTGCGCAGAAGGGTATTACGGAGAAGAGTTTTGTATAATTCAATGTACAAACAAAGGTCACCGACAACCACACCATCACCATCACTATCATCATCGCCATTATCGAGAGCACTACCACCGCCACCAGTACCTTTGATACCAGCAGCATACTGATGTGTACACCGTTCTACCAACCATGTTTCTAATATTGAAAATGATACCACGAATGTCTTAACCCTGTTGACCATCCGATCAGAAATATCTTCTATATTCCTGAAGATCCCATCAAAGCTTCTATATTACCTGGCAGTTGATGATATCACATTCTCCCTAATCTTCATTCCAAAGTGTCATTTCAAAAACTCCTCATTTCACTATCCGTACATTGGTTATTTCTTCATGAGATTCTGCTGACTCAGTTAGAATTATATTCTTTTCTAAGGCGCATTTGTATTTCCCAATAATCCATCTCATCATTCAAGATTTGACCATGATGGCATGAAAAACAGTTATTATTGAGTTCAAAATCACGTTGAAATTTTAATCTGCCAAGAATTTGTTATAAACGCAGCAACGCTTACTGATTACTTTATTTGGAATTAACTCATAATCTTTTAATCCTCGATACGTACTATCTGGAATTTTGAATATCAGAAATTGCCACGCCATTTTTAAATACAAATCAAATTTGATTATTATAAAATTAAACCATTTCAGATGAGATTTCTACCAGCATCATCAGTTTTTTAGATAGATGAGTTAGTTGTGTATCGAGTTGCATATCAGTGAGTTGTTTCTGTCCATCGATTTGCCATCAAACTAATGCAAATTAATTTAGTAGTAATGTTAGCGATATTTTTTTCTTCTTAGATGCTACGCTTCTTTCATATTTAGCTGATTATAACTTGTGGCATTTTCGATGATATATCATTTTGAAATTCATGCAAATGGCTTAATCTATTATCAAAATCTGGAATATCAACTAATTATTAAATTTTTATGGTTTTCATTTTTAATAGTGTGTAAATGATGAGACTAGATATGACAATAGAGTATGAAACCAATCGTTAATAGTGATATATAAAAATTTATGCTTATGAAGTTGGTGGAAATTAGAGAGAATGATTGATATCAAAGGTGTTGAGATATATTATAACGGATTGCACACAACTTGCTCTTTATTGTCTCTCTTTGTGATACCGTTTGAATGAAAGGAACAATCGCCTGCTAATCAGCGGTGACAATCACAACAAGTTTCTTTCACTGTCAACTAAAGCATAACGATAATAACAAAAGCATCATCGTCAAATGAGATATTCTTATCGAATATAACCATTATTTTATATTAGTTAAAAGTTAAATGTATGAATACCTGGTACAGATGCATGTATATCTAGTTATACCATATGGAACTGAAGAGGGCAATGGTATCAATGATAAATTGGCAGAGCACCGAAGATATCAGTGGTACCGCCTGGTTCTATTCCATATTTTTATTAGGCAAGTATGACCGGCAGTGTGCTCATAGAATGTTTGCAAGTGACATTTTGCGCAACAATGGATCATTCACTTAAATGTAGAAGAATGACATGGAGTAAGGATATTTCATGATTGTAAATGAATGATTACCAGTTGATACAGTATTTATGATGAAAATCGAATATTCTAAATTGCTCTTATGAAGCATCACGAGAGGATACTTCACGGATTCTTCACTTATAATCAAAGCTTTCCTACAAGTCATGACGTATAATCATCATCTTAGGTTGGTCATGACAGATAAGTTTTTCATCAAATTTTCCCTGAAATAGCTGGCTTTCTTTGACTCGACGCTTACAATATGACTATTAGCGGTTTTGTCAATCTTAGAGTGGCTTATCCATCATGTCTTCTGATTTTGGATGAGGCCGAAAAGTGTATTGGCGAATTTTCTTTAGGATTTCCTATCCTTGTCTACAATTTCAATATATAAGTGGGAAATAATGCAATGCTTGAATTACTTCTAAACTAAATAATTTTTTTTAAACGATAATTCTTCAGCATAGTGCTCTCTCTCTTTCTCTTTCTCGCATCATAATTACAAATGGGTTATTGGAATATATACACATACGGTAAACAGTTTCATCTGTCCAAATTTTAATGTCAATATGTTTGTTTATTCCTCTCTTTTATTAATATTCCCTTCAAATACACAATTATCACTCATCTTTGCATCAAATTTGCAAATGAAAATTGTCGAATCAGCGATTCTCACGTTGACTTCCGTGTCCGCACGTGATCCAATAGTGCAGTTATATTCTGAATGCGAAATTTCATATCAGTTGCAAAAGACAACATCCTTACTTTCCTGCTTTGTCGACATAAAGCTGCAGTTGATGGCCACTGGTCACTATATCAAACCTATATAAAAATAATGTTAATGAAGTAATAAAGATCTTTCGGTGATCGATGATCTTTCTCATTGCCAGATAGAAATAGCTGAGATATAAGCAACATATTTGATTTCGTTGGCAGAAAAAATTTTTGAGATAAATTGATCAAACGTTGTATTGATTTATCTATTATAAATAAATATTTCTATTCCCACAACAATCTCATAATATTATCATCCATTTTGTGTGGAAACATTGAAAAAAAGAAAGTTTCCCTTCCCGAAGTCATTTTGTGTTATCCTTAAACAATCTTCTCATTTCTTTCTCAAAATAAAATTTTTCAAAAGCTCAAAGGCATCAAGATATTTTGTTATTTCTGAAACAAATACAATTGGAAAATGTAAATTGGACAGAATTTTGAG
The DNA here is from genome assembly GCA_013365365.1 of Cruorifilaria tuberocauda. NCBI lineage: Eukaryota > Metazoa > Nematoda > Chromadorea > Rhabditida > Onchocercidae > Cruorifilaria > Cruorifilaria tuberocauda. The sequence continues at coordinate 134,471 of JABVXU010000087.1, forward strand.
GTCAAATCTCTTCAATTACTAGCATTAACTTCTTTTGGAATTCAATTTCTCTTTCATTTTCCCTGATTTCATTTTGTCGGTAACCGAGGTCAAATTATTGCCAGTACAGTTATCTTTTATTGCATTTGATAAAAAGTTTAAAAGAAGACGATGATATGGTGCGCTAGCCTTTGCTATTAGTTATTAATGAAGAACAATATATTGAGACATCGTAAAGCTGAACTTTTTTACCTGTTGATATTTGTTTGTTAGAGGATGGGTAAAGTTAACTTATCTTATGTCCCGTTACTTTCGACCTTTCCCCGTTCTTTGTCTGTTTAAACCTTGAAGAAAGAAAAAGAAGGCTAAAAAGATAGACATTCCTTTATATAAAAACTTTGTTTGCTTTTTTGAATGTTACAACTTTGCCTATCTTTCAACCTTCTCTCTTTCAATAGGTTGAAGTGCCGACATGTCTGGACGAAGTTAATTGCAGGAAATGTTTGCAAGTGACATTTTGCGCAACAATGGATCATTCACTTAAATGTTGAACTTTTCTAATAAAACAACACGTGACTTAAGCACTTATAACCGGTGTAACTAACCGATTCGACTTATTTTTACTGCTGGAATGAAGAAGCAGTAATCACACTTAAAATTATCACCCGAGGATTGTCGTTGATTAAGGAAGAGAGACTGCGGAACAGAAGAGATCGCCTTCGTTGTGTGAAAACTTGGAGGAAGGTGAACTTGAAATGAAATTATCATTCGGCCATTACAATCGAGCGCAAATGTATCGCTATCGTTATCACTGATACCACTGAAGTCTCCATGTGGAAATTATCATAGAGAGGAGAACGAATAATTCTGATGAATGATATAATAATGTGATAGTGGTAATGATTAGGAGTGTGGCGGTGGTTTGCAAAAGACGCGGGAGAGCAGGGGAAGCGGAGAGGGAGGGTTGAAGAGAGTGGCCACTAGTTTGGAACGTTTCTATTGTTCGTGCGAGATAGATCGGTGGAGCTGGTAGTAGTGATAGTATTGGTTGAGCTGGTAGTGGTAGGCAATGATAGTGCGGTGCGGTTCGGTGCGGTGCGGTGTAGTGCATGCGGTGCAGTGCGGTGCAGGCAGTGCGGTGCATTCGCTTTCTTTGTTTCGTTTACTTTTTATAAATTATATTTCCCCCTCATACCTTATCCTTTTCATCTAACTTCCACAGGAAAATTTTTCTTCCTTTGTTTATTTTAATTTAAATACACTGCACGAGGCTATGAGAAAGTATATCCGATGATATTCCTCAACTACTATCAGTTACATAAGTAATACCATTAATTATCACTATCGTTATAACTGTTACCACTAATCAATTGCTGCTCCACTTCTAAACAAATTTCAAATAAATTCTTCCTCTTCGAAATGATCTTGGATTCCTTAGTCATTTAAAAGTAGGAAACAGATCAAGATTTTTAAAGATTATAAGGAAAAACTTTAATGCTTACCTAATTTTATTGGAAAATTTGCCCAATTCTACTTTTATCACAAAATTATATCTTCCCTGTACAGTAAAGTGTCTTAAAGTTAAAAATAACGAGTATATTGAAGTAGCAGCATGTTGCACTGTTTGATGATATCGATACCTGATATACTCACTGATAATAGTTAATTATTCCAGATGGTACCGAAAATGGAATCTTTTCTGCCCGATCTAAAGCAAACTGAAATTTCGAAATTTGCAATTGAGAATTTGTACTCCGAAAGAAAATTCCACATATTAAGCTAATTTCTATTAATTTATTTGAATCGAAAGGGAAGCAATGTCAAAAAGATTTTTATGCTATAAAATAGTATTACCTAGCAACCTCAAGGTAAACAGTAATACGCTACTGCTTTGGCACAGAGTAGCATGTTGTCCTTTTGTAAATGACAGTTTTCCACAATTGCATCAATTGTTCTTTTTTGCATGACTAATTCTGATATTGTCTCTCTCACTTCACATCCACCACGGAAAATTCCAAATTATAATAGAGAGAGAGAGAGTAACAAACGATCGCTGCTACATTATCTCTCTTTATAAACATTAAGCACACACACAGTTTATTACTAATTATTCGTTAATTTGCATTTCTTCATCTACAAATTGTGCAGAAAATTATGTGGAAATCTTTTTTCATCTCTGTCCTATTCATCCGTTTACTCATTTTATTGATTGATCATTTATACGAACGTTCATTTCCTCACGTAATCTTATCTTCTACACGTTTACATCCACACATGTGATAACTGACTTATTCGCATTCCACTGATTTATATTTTCGGAAAATTGCTTTAGGATTTTGTCTTATTAAAAATTAATTTAAAATTTAATCATTCATATTATTAAATTATTTAATCATATGTTATCTTTCTTATCACATTCCATGATTTCATTTATCAAATATGCATTTAGATAGAAGTCAGGCATTGGTATCCAAATATCGCTATTACTATTCCATTATTATTATTCTAAATTTCAAACGTATGTAAATTTTAAATCACTGGTCTTTTGAAGCGACAGTTAAATTTCGATTGCGTTTATGATTACTCTCGGGATGACAATCAGTAACGGATAAGCAATGATGATATTATTATTAAGTTTTGTGTGCATCTCGTATTAAATAATTACTTGGAAAAATGTTTATTATGCATTTTTGCATTCAGTGCCTGTTTTGTTCATCCAGCAGTTCATCTGGAGAAAATACGATGAACTTCAAAGATAGATTTAGAAGCTTTCAATGAATTTTACCTTTCCGCGAATCGTGAATGATTTTGCCAATTTCGATTACGCAGAATTGTTTTCTCCGCTAGTGCTTGTATTACAATATTCTCTTATTCTATTCAGTACTATTACTTTTATTTCATATAATTGAAAATTATGGATGAAATTTGTACGAGGAAAAATTCTGAGTAAATTGCGTTATGGAAGTTTGTCAATAACTCAACAAGTAACTTTCATAGGTTGTTGTGGAAGACGAAGAAGAAAAGAGTTCATCGAAATTGCTCCTTTATGCAAATTCAATTTTCAGGAGTGGTCTAAATTATATTAGTTAGCGAAATAGACTGCTGTGATGAAGTTAGTAATTCTCTATCTCCTTCATAACATATGTATCCTTACCTGAATCGAACCGTTCTTTCTATCATTCCACCATTTTACATATTTTCACTACAGGCGGCAATCAAGCCAGCAGCCCAATACGATAAACAATATGTTTATTTAGCTGACAATAAAGAGCTCATCACCATGCTAATGTTGCAAATTCTATTATTACTAACTGTTATATTCTCGACATATTATTAAATAGTATCTAATTTTATAACTGCAGAATGAACAAATGAATTTAGCCTTGAATATTATTCTAGAGCGCTGTTGTCCTTGTAGCATCATAAAACAGAAATGCTTGATCGAAGATGACAGCAGTATGGTTTTTCCATCATCATTATTATTATTTTCTTCCTAAATTCCATACCGTTAAGATGAGATTATTTGCTGGTACGGTAGATGGTTTTCTCATTGCAATCGTCGCTGTAATAATGTACAATGATTATTGTAATGCTTGATCAGAGCATTTTTAGCAAAATTGCCTTAAAGAAAACCATTATAGTCAGTCAAACATTTATTGTGCATTATTCATTTTCTGATGACTTTAACAAGCTATCCAGTTTCTAATAGCATCAGCAGTAACAATAATTCAGTAGTAATAAGTAGCAGTAATAGAGTTAGTAGAAACGTCAAGAAGTATTTATTGTTGTACTAGTAGTAAAATAATGTAATTACATCCATGTTTTTCAATTCTATTAAAACGGGTTTTGGTTCATAATTTTCTGGTTTTTGCACCAGTTAATTCAAACGGTGGTAAGTGGTAGTGTCTGGAGGAAACAAGGATGGCGTATTTACAAAAATTTGAATTTTGATTTCGCTAGTAATGATACTACTGGAAAATTTCATGGTAAAAGGCACAAATCATAAACTGCATTTATCATTTTTATCATTTCTAACAACAACAATTGTGGGACGAAAAAAATTTTCAGTTTGCTGAAAGGAACTTTCTTATCATTCAAAAGTTAAATTGATATGTTAGGAAATGTGAAAATTATATGATATCAAATTAAAATAATAAAAAATAGGTTTCTTCTCGAGATTACTATTTTATCTGCAATCTCTTTCATAATTTTTCACTTCTATAGATATCTCAACAGTTATAAATTCTATTTCAAATATTGAAGATTAAAAAACTTCTACTGATTACTGCAATGTCTGCCAAATTCTAAATTCATACTTTTCATTTAGAACCTATTTGATACATTTGTTAATGTCAAGAATTCTTAATTTATTTAACCAATGCAGAATTTTCGCTTATCATCTCGGAAACTAAAAACTTTTTTTCAATCAAAATTATTTGAATCAACAAAGTTCTTACGAAGAGAATATCAAGTTATCAAGATTAGTGTATTAGAATAGATGGAAATTGCTAAAAGTATTAGAATAGATTAAAATTATTAGATTGGCATAAAAAATCATGGATGGAAATTGCTTAGTTTTAATAATCGAACTTTGTCAGGGATGTTATCTCGATTTGAAATGAAAAGTTTTATTTAAATTCTTGTTATTCATTAGCAACGATGTTACTCGATGGGGTGCCAGAAATGCGGCGCAAACTTGTTTATAACCATATTTTAATCTACTGAATGTTTATTACTAATAATTTTATTCAGTATAAATTTAACTTCGACATTCCGCTCATCCATTTTAGCCTGTCCCAGTGCAACAAACTGTTTCATCTGGTCGTAGCTATGACTTTCATTTGTTATAATTATTAATTCAAACTTCTTAATTTGAAACTTACTTATTGAATTTTTTGTGTCAGAAATTTGTGTTCATTGTTTTTTATTTAACATAATGGAAAGAATTTGCTTGATTCAAATTAGATTGGAATTCTACATTTTTTCCAAGATTTGGTAAATGTTATCGTTATCTTTCTGATTATAATCGTTATCATTATTATTGACATTTGCTTGCATCATTTATTATGCTCATTATCGCTCTCATCATTATCACTCTCATCACTGTCACTACACTTATCATCTATGACTCATCAAATATATCCGTTAACCTATTAAATGTTTCGGATCATACAGATTCTCTCAACTCACACCGGAAGGATTCTTATCCAAAATTTATGAGTTAATGAAATATTATAAGTGAATAAGAGTAAAAAAATAGAAAAAGGAAATAATAATAATCAGAAATTATTATTGACAGTACATATTAGCTGAATTTACACTGCTTTTTTTTCAACAACGTAAAAATATTAGGTATAGAAATGAGAAGTATGACACTTCGGTCACTTTATTCACGTCTATCCATCACAGTCTTTTAACATCATCATTGATTACGATTATTATCACCATCGTGATTATTATCATTATTAGCTACAAAATTTGAAACTTCACTTTACTTTTTATAATTTTATGGGTTTTTTTGGATCACAGCGTATTTCCAGAAATTCCTTCGAAAATTGTGAAATCCGAAAGTTTTGTCTAAAATTTTAAGAAGTTCAAGAGATGAATGAATAGTAAATAATTGGTGCGTTTCATTTGGTAAGATTCATTAATGCTAGCAAAAGTATATGATTTATGCCACAGCAGATGTTCAACCAAATTTTCTTTTTTATTCTAAAGAAAACTTTTTATTTTTTGGCTAGGAAGAATATTTCTGTGTGAAAGAAACAGCTAATTGTATTAAAATATAGAAATTCGAAACCTGTAATTAATTTTTGCATTTGAAGTAGAGATATTTTTTGCAAAGGTTATACATCATTTTTGTTTTTTTTTTTTTCAGATTTCTGTTAAAATCATCATTGAAGCTTGAAATTTATTAAAGATGTATGCTTCTATTTTCTTATTCTTTCTATTTCTTATTTTGATTATCTTGGATCATCTTTGGTCCCAAAAGATTACCGTGAGCGCACAGACTGAATATTAGTTTTGAAAAATTATCAAATCGGATGTTTGTTAAAGATGAAGCAATAATTGTAAATAAATTCTAGCTATTTCCTGAAAATTTCAGTTATTTCCTGAAAAATCGAAATTTTCATACTCTTAATTTTATTGAAAATTGATGTAATTTTTGATTAGGTTGTCGCGAATTTGGAAATTCCTGATAAAAGCCTGAAATTGCTGATTAGACAGCTGTTATCAGAATATTGAAAGATTTGATAACGGCTACGATATCAGTGCACTGCTATACGTTGTTAATATCAGATTCCTATTAACAAGAAATTTGATAATTTCATTCAATTGCATTCATAAAGAAAGGAAGAAAAATTTAATTATAGAAGTTACCTCTTAGGTAAGTCAAAGATTAAACTGATCAACCGGAAACAAACTGATTAAGATGAAATATTAATAAAGGTAAATTGGATCGCTTAAAAATTCACATCCCTGCTTTAAAAATTTTTGATTTTAAAAGCCATATATTTTCACTTTCGATTATTTCCTCTCAAACAGTACAACAATAAGTTCTTTTTCAGTGAAATATCAGAAATTTTTCGGAAAATAAAAGCTCAATATTTAGTTTATTCATTTCACTTTTTCAATCATTCCCAACATTTTTCCGGACATTAATATTGGCATACATATATATATATATATATATGTGTATGTGTGTGTGTATGTATGTGTGTGTATGTGTGTGTATATATATGTGTATACGCATATACGGTGCACAACACATTTAACACAACGGAAATGGGATTTTTTTGCATAGCAAATGTAAATTTCGTTACCTCAAATTTTGGTTTTTTCTCCTTCGCTAAACTGAATAAGTATTTACTTATTTTCGTCTTCCTTAGCTTAACATTTAAATAAATGCCTTTATTCATGATGAGATTTGTATTATTTTACTGATTTACACCAAAAAATTTCGACGTTTTCGTGATCACAGGTTGATTGATAAAAGATTTTTCTAGATTTTCATACTTGGTAATCCACTTCGAAACACATATGGTTGGTTACTCAGATTATGCATACTCGTTTAATTATACTCATTAGGAATAATTATAGGCTATTTAGAATTTGATATTTGCCAAATTTTAAACTTATAATAGCGTCAGAGTTGCGCTAAATGATTACTATGATTCAATTTTGTGATTTTAAAAATAAAGTTGCGAACTTTTTTCCTCTCCTTTCTTAATTATAGAATGGCATAAACAATATGAAACAACGCGATATGAAAGTGGTTTTCATACATCATACCTTTTTTTTCATACAGTTATTGCAAATGAGAACATTTATCATTTTGAATTAGATTCGATTCAAAATTTGTACTTGTGAATGAATGGCGTGAGGAAAACAACAAGAAGTTTTTTTGGCAGATATTTTAAACATTATATTAATGAAGTACTGATGGTAGTTTGTTTATTAAGACGTTGAAGTATGATAGGCAATTAATAACATTGTTTTAATTAGCTATTATTCAATTGCTGTTGCTATAGTAATATAATGTGATAAATTTTATCAGATTTGAAAGGTAAGAAGAAATTTTGATGCGATAATACTTGTCTCATATGTTTATTACTTTATTTACCATAGCGTATTTTATTTCGATTAAGATATAATACACATATGATTTACATTTGTTTATTCATGAATTAGTATCTTACTTGTCATATCTTATTAATTAGTTGAATTTGAGTCCAAGTCAAGGTTCAAAATTAAGCTTTAAAAACATACTCGTTTCATTTAAAATAGCAAAAATAGATGGTATCCAAGTAGTTCATTTGTCGCAAGTTTTTTTCTCAATTTTTAAACAGACAAAATTGATGAAACTACTGAATTAATAATTAAGTAATGAATAAATATTATAACCACCTATATTATTGATCATCCATTGATGAAGATAAGTATAATGGTATAAGTGATAGCGATAATGAAATTATCAATTGTGATCATGACGATCATTCCTAATTAAATTGTTTCCTAAATGATGCAATTTACCGTAGTAATAAAGTATAATAATTGCATTTCTCAGTGTGATTCTTGATATTATAATTTCACTTTCTTTTTCCATCTCAAAATAGGCTCCATCGTTTCCTCTTGAATTTGAAATTCGAACTTCTTTGATATGGTCAAGAAGGTGCTATCAATATACGACAATCCTGTTGTAGCGTAACTGTCGTTGTCTCCGCCGTGGCGTTTCCTGGTCAACTTGGAGGACAAATGTTGGCTGCATTCTCTTATATGTCCATATATTATATGTTTATAGATATGTATGCGTGTGTCTGTCTGTATGTGTGGGTGTGATGGTCGAGGTGTTTTCCAAGGCCGTGTGGTACGGGTGTTTTATAGTAGAAATGTGAATGTTTTATGGTTTTGACTATTCTTGCCTTATCACTACCAACTCTTTCCGTATCTGTAGTTATCACATTATGATAGCGTAGAGATGAAAGAAAATTCATATTCATTTTAATTTAATTAGATGAGAGCTCTGAGGGATTCGGATTCATTCAGAATTTGTATTAATTTAAGGTTTAAACTAATCTCAATTTCCTAAATTCGCACGCAGAAATGAAAGACTTTGTTTGGATTTGTTAGAGAGCTAATGAGACGGATGATAGAATATCTTTTTCAGTAATTAATTAGTTAATTAGTTATAAAATCTTTATTAGGAAAAGAATTCTTATAGTTGGTTTAAAATTTTAACTTTGGCTTCTCTATAAATTAATAAAGTTTTCATTTTTAAACCGAAACTTTCAGCTGGCACAGAGGAAAATAGCAAAACTAAACGAAATGTAGTAGTATCGACACTTTCTGTTCCACGGATTAATGATGTGACCTATATAACGGAGGCACTTTATCGTCCTCTCATCAATTTTACAACGCTTTATTCTAATTTAAAACACACACATACACACATCTTTTTGTTCCATTTTGTACAAACTTCTAGTTCGTTTACTATTTATCTTCACTTCAAACATTTAATGATATCACTATAGATAGAATGATGAGACGAAAAAGGTAATCCCGTATTCCTCTCCAGAAAACCTTTCTATAACAGGATTTCTGTAGCAGAAAAGTGTAATCCGTTATTTACCTTCACTTTACTTATCACACAGAAAATCTGATTTCACTTTCGTGTGATATATGTAATACTTTGGCGTTATTTGTCTTTGATCCGAACTATCATTCATTTTGGCAGAGTGATGAAACAGTCATTTCATAATTGTGTGCTTTCAGGGAGTTTTTCTTCTCAATACTGATAAAACAGAAGTGATAATGAAACGACAACTGCAGAGCGAAAAATCAACTTCTAAATGGAATTATTGCTTCGTCAGTAAGTCTCTGATATTTTCGTAAATTTATCTGAGCTATCTTTACTCCTAGAATTAATCATTCAAAATTAGTATAGAAGAGGTAAGTATGAGCACAAAATTTGGATGTTACAAATAAAATGCACATTTTAAATGCTTCTTCTCTGCTTTCCAGCTCAGATGAGTGAATTCGCCGAAATTTTCCAACGCGTAGTTTTATTCAAAAAACGCATTGCTTATTTTTCCTCAATGGAACGGAAATAAATTGAAAAACCAAATATTATGTTTCAGTTCATTCATATCAATTCGATCCGCTCATTTCTCCCATTGCCTTCTCTATCAAATTTCATTCTTTCCAACAGACCTTTCATTCCCTCTTCTTTAGAAATTTTTACTGCGTAACATTGATAACACACTATTTCTCATTTATTCACCATCACCTTTTTCCTTTTTCTTGTCTTTCCAGACACGAATTTTGTGATATCAGTCAATTCTTTAAAAATCTTTACTAAACTCAATTTCAAAATTTTAATTTTGTCCAATCATATGTTTGCAAGAGAAACAAATGGACTTACGTGTCTGTATGTGAGTATGTGTGTGTGTGTGCGTGTGTGTGTATGTGTGTGTGTGCATGTGTGTGTGTGTGTGTGCGTACGTGTCTTTGTTGTTGATGTATGTGTTAATGATATCATACAATATATAATGATTCCATTGTTCATTTCATTACCATCAAAAAAGAAAATTTTGGATGTTTATGGGCGCAACGTTTCACTACCATGCAATCTTTTCTCCCTCCCTCTCTCCCTCTCTCTCTCAATTTTGATTTCAAATATACGTACTTACGTTTTATGGTTATGTGGATAGAAAAAATTAAAAATGTTCTAGGATGAATAGAAAAACTGTTAATTAAAAACACGCGTGCTAATATTGCCATTTGTTAAATGTCATTTATAATGAAATGCTTAAATTCTTTGATTAAATCTTTTCTGGTATATCTAATCCACTGAATGATCTCTGTCCTACTTTGCTTAAATCAGCAAATCTGCAATGATTTTTCAATTATTAAAATATTAAAAACCGAATGTTTCGATATAGGCCATTTTCACTGATAGAAATCAAATGATTGTTTCCATCAATGAGATATATGTTGAATTTACAAAAGATCTTATCATTCAGGTTATTCTTTACCATTACATGGAATGGTTTTAGTTTTTTTTCTTTTTTGGTTCAGTTTCGATCAATTTCGAGAGTTTTCTGATCGGCTTAATAATTAACCTGATCATTAATTGATGAAAGCTTCAATTAATCTTTTGTCGATTGAAAATTATTTTCAAAGTAACTTCAAGTTAACATTCTTAGGAACTATTGTTATTGAAAGTCAAATTATTGCAAATTGTTACGAATTTTAAGATTTTCCCTTTCAAGCTTAAACTTGAAAAACTTTTCAACCGTCCGCAAATACCGTTTGTTCCATAAATACAAGCTGCGTAACTTAGGTTAATTTAGCAATTGCTTATCACTCCAATTTTGATTCACACTGTTCACACTGATTAGACTAATGTTTGACTGCAACTTTTTTTAATAGGTAAATGAAAATAAACAACTAAAAATTCACTTCAGTAGACTGTGATTTAGAATTGAAGCTTAAAAAGAATACGGTAGATAAACCATTGAATTAACAAACTGAATTGATTTCTCGAGAATTTGGATGGAAAATAAAATAAATGGATGATCATGGATTATTTTGAATTTTTTTTCTTTTCTGGAATATTGAGGATTGGTGGATAATTAATCCCTCACATCTCTCATCTCTTTCTCGAAACGTCATTTAATCTTTTTTACCAAAAATTATTCATTTGCAAATCGTAAAGAAATTTTTTTCGTGATGATGTTTGTTTGATTTGTTGATGTCATCTGAATCTCTGAGAAGCAAAAAAAGCGCCAACTGAGAGATATGATGGCATTCCCCTTTCTATCAGCGTTTATTTTGACTTTTCTCAAATCTTCAAAAAATTTTCTTTTCCAGTTTCGTTACTAAAACTATCGAATTTATTCGTTAAAATTACAATTTTGAGGAATTTTATCAAGTCTCATTGTTAAGTAGAAAGATTAAAATGGTTTACTTTAATAATAATCAGCAAATGTCCTTTTCTGTCAGTTGATTAAGCAAAAATGGCTTGATAATTACTCGTCTCTTTGATGTGGTAAAAATGGTTTATTGGTATATATTATCACAGAATCAGTGAAGAAACTATGGTCGTACTGAGAAACCGCTTCTTATCCATTTATCAGATTTTCCAAATCCATAACTATGGATTTTTTGATGTTATTAGCAAGGATTCTAAGATGTTGATAGTGACAAGTGAAAAATGTTAAAAATTCTCTATGAAACTGCGACAGTTATGAAGTACTTTGGATTCATTATCAGATTCAATCAAAACATATTTGCTTCTTTTTGTCTTCCTGTTAATATCCGGCACACTTTTTTGTATTTCTTTGGAGTGATATTTTTGCCCCACGAATTAATCAAAAAAGATGTGCTATATAAAAAAGAACTTTTAATCTAATGAAATATGCAAATTCTCCAATTCTCTCTTTTCATCTCTCTACTCTACTCACTTGTTCCATTTGATCGTTAAGAGATGAGAAAAGATGAGGCATTCTATTTAGTATCTTTTTACAGTAACTTTGTATACAATAATAATTTACTTAAAATTCATTAGGAAAAAAGAAATGAATTGAAATTATCTTATTTTTCACCAGCAAAAGTAACGCTGAAGTATTGTTGGGATTTTCTAATTGACTACATGTTAGCTTCTAGTAATAGCTTCGGTCCTCAGTTACGGTATGCTGCAGTCTTTTGGTTTATCGATTTGCTTATTGACCAGAATGTTAAAGTTAATGTTATACCGTTCAATCTACCTAAAATACGAATAATGTGTTTTACCGTATTTTAACAGTATTTAATACACTGTTGAATTATTGATTGTCTTATTCTGATAAGAAATTTATGAAAAATAAGAAAACAAGTAATAATTATTAAACTGATTTTCAATTTCAGCTTTAGATATGGGATGAGTAAGTTTATTCATTGCTTATTATTCAAATTTTGAAATGAAGTGAGGAAGGAAAGAGAGAATTATTGCGTATGCGAAATGAAATGAAAGAAATGACATTCATCTTAAAGTTACTGTTTCTATTCCTATCACTATCAGTTTTAGTACAGTCTTTCTCTCTTTCTCGCACCATAAATCAAGAAATATCGGGAAGCGTGTCATTTCTTTGAAGAGATTGTCTCTTCCATTCTCCAAACTTCTCTCTCTCTCTTTTTCTTCCCTCATTTTTTCATTTCTGACCTTTTTTTAGAATTAATTGATAAGTTGATAAAAGTTGATCCAAAATTTCTTGCTTATAAAATAACGATAAATGAGAGGAGATAGTTTTCGTCATTTTATCACTCATTTAATTGGTTGTTTTCTTCTCTAAACAGTTTGTTCACTTATTTGATAAATGAAACTTTATTGAGTTTCTGTTCAATATTTCCTTTTCCATTTATCTCGCAATGTTAATGTAAAGTTAGCGAAATAATCTGAATGATTTCCCGCTAACTTTTTTCCCTTGTCTGATAATCAACAATTTCACTTCACTTCTCTCTATCAGTCTTATCTCTCCATCCATATGAATAAATAAATTCGCCGCAGACAATTAATCATCGTTGTTTGGAGGGAGAGCTGTATTATAAGGGCGCATATGTATTATATACATAGATATACATTACCGCTCGATTTCGATAGTAAGTCACTAATTTTAATCGCACTCCTTTTTTTATTACCTCAATTTATTTATTCATGCATTATATTCCTGATAGAGATGTGCTTTTCATGATAAATTATAAATCTGAAGAGAAGTTAGCTACATTATGATGAGGAATAATATAGTATAAAAGGAATAATGATTTGAGCAGTAATATCTTACGATAAGCTTATTCATTTATACGACAAAAATCAGATTCATCTGCCCTATTTTAGGCTTACCAGTGCTACTGAATTGTGATTAGGTTTACAGGGATTTAAGGAAAACAGTAATGTAAGAATGTCTTCATGAAGAGCCAAGATATCACATACCTTTTCAAGGCTTAATGTAAAATAATGTTATAGCAGAGTAATTATTTGAATAATTTTTTTTTCTATCAGATAGATATACTTTACGTCACTTTAATAAAGCTACTGATATGATTATTTTACTGTTTATAGTGTCGAACAATATTTTCTCGAATTAGTGTTAAGTTTGTATATCGCTCCTCAGATGGAAATTTCATTCATTGTATGAAATATACTTTTATGTCGTTTATTTACTTCAACTAATTTTATTTGTTCATTTTCTTTATAGCAGTTATGTTTTAAACAATTTCCTATTTTTAAATTATTAATTTTGATGATCGGAATTTAACCGTTAAAAAAAATATTACTGTATCCATTATAACAGTTGATATTAATTGATCTTCCGCATTTTTAAATATTATATGAAATTTGTATATTAAAGAACTGCGATTATTTAATTACACGGAAAATTATTGATAATGTAGAAATATTCATTACATTTTAATCGGAATTTGAAGAAATTCTTTTGTCTTCCATTGCATTCTTGAACTTCTTAAGCAGAAATGACAAAGACTGATAATTACCAATGAACTATTTATAGAATTAGTATGAGCATTCCGTTGTCCATGGGTCCTATGCTGCTGATGGAGAGTAGACAGACAAACGGTCCGATGTATCACGGTGCTCATTACATGCAACCTGGGCCGCCACCAGCACCACCGCCACAACCAGTACCAAATGGTACTCATATTCCGCTTAATTTGATACAGTCACATCATTCAGTGCATGGACAAGCTGCTCCATCTGGACAACATATTATCACTTCCTCAATGAACAGGTCTCAAAGGTTAGAGATAACATAAATCTTTGATGTATTCGTCATTTTAAGTCTAAGGTTTCAACCTTTAAAATTTATATTGCTTAAAATTTTCTTTCACTTAATTTTCAGCTAATTTATTAGTTTATAATTTATTGATTTAGATGTGGGGTATGTCGAGGCTGTCAATGTAAGCCATGTGGACAGTGCACTTATTGTCAAGACAGTCCACAATTTGGTGGTCCAGGTGTTAAGAAGCAATCCTGTATTGAACGAAGATGCTTACGTGTACTTGAAAATAGATTGCAGGTTTTCTGGCTCTTTCGCATCGTTATTATTAATTTGCAAATCATTTCAAAAAAAGAAATTAGTAATGTAGTTAATCTGGAAGTCTATTCATTTTATATTATATTAGTTGAATAAAATTCAAGCATATATTATTTCGTTTACTGATTTATGTTGATACCAGAAACTTGCAGCGAAATATTCGTTTAGTGTGAAATCATTTAATTTTAATTAGTTATAGAGAGATGCACCAACATTCAAAGCTCGTGTTGGTTGCAATCAATGTGAAGATTGTCGGATGCCCGATTGTCAAATATGTCTCGTATGTCTCGACAAAAGGTCTTTCATTTACTTCTTTTTACAATTATTAGAGAGAAAACGATGAAAGGCTGTTGAATTTCTGTTGAATTTCTTTGAATTCTTTAGATTAAAAAAGTTATTTGAAGGTTTTTCCCGAAGTGAATTTGAAAGTTAGCTATAATTTGACGATTTGCTTTTTTAATTGGCTTTTTAAAATAATTTTTTAAAGATTTTTTGATAATCGATATATGACTGGTGCAATGTGTGCCAAGAAACGTTGTAATAATGCTACAAGCATAGAGCTACCTGCTGCACAAAATGCTGAATTACGACAGGTAAAAATAAAATTGTTTCTGAATCCTAAACCCCTAAATACCAGCCTGATTTTTTCTTCAATAATAAATAAACAAATATTTTGTTGTGGAATACTTTGTTGAGTATTGCTTTATGTGCATTACAATATTTTATTATTCATAGTAAGGTTAATACTAAGAATAGTGTTGTATTCCCCTTTTTTGTCACTGCCTTGTTTGCTGAAGTGAATAAGTAAGTAACGAAGTACTGCAGGCGCATAAGAGAACATACGATCAGTCCGGAATGATGGATTATCAAATTATGAAGCGTCGTGCTCATCAAAGTCTGGAACAATTGGGGCCAACACAACAGCTTATCTTAAACATGCCAACACAAGCAATTCTGAACGATCAGGGATGTGCAACTCCACCGGGTGCTACCGCTCTTTATGTTAATCAACAAATGCGCTTGGTATCGTCCCAGTCCGGAACACCACAACAATTACTTATTGTCCATCATCATCAGCAACAACAGCAACATCCTGGAACTGCGGCTGTCGTTCCGTGCAGTACTGCTACGCGTGGTGCCGAAACGACTGCAATTAACACCGCCCAGGGATCAGTCGGAGTCGCGGATCCTGGTACATTATCCGGTACTAGCAATGGCACCATACAGGTGGCATCTCAATCACGACATGTATCCCATCCTGCACCTCAATATGTTCAACAGATGCAAGCGCAACATGTTTCCTATCCATATCTGATTGTAGGAACGGGACCTGGTGCTTCATATCTTCCAAGTTACGTTGAAGAACGTGTTGCCCCTCAATCGGATCCGTTTACACCACCAAGTTATGCACCAGAAATGAAAAATGTCGTTGTATTACAGCCCTTATGAATTGCAGTCGGTAATAGAGACGGTACGTTTGCAGTAAATTTGAATTCGATCTACTCAATTGCGTCAAATCAAATTCCTCAAATCCATTACCAAAATTACTTTTCTCATCAAGGGCATTTGCATATTCTTGCCGCGTTTCCCAGTGTTTTACTATAGAATTTATTAAGATTAATTTGACTTTTGAATGTTGTGATTCTATGCCTTCTCATTGCTCTTTTGCGACGTATTTCTTTTCAATTTCTCACTTTATTATTTTATTCCGCATGTCCCTTTCTACCTTCATTTAAGACTGTAATAGTATACTTCTCTTATATGTCTCATTTAAGCGCTATCGGAGTTTCTTAATGTGTTGAAATTACGTTAAATGTTTACGTGATACAGAAATGTGCGTGAGACTGTAAGGATTGGCTCTTTCTTTCTGCGAGGATGTGGGTTCAGTTCTAACCCCTGCTTTTTTGATCTCATCTCGATTTGAATCAAAATTTAAGGACATGAAAAAATAGCTTGAGACTTAAAGATTCAGATAAAAAGAAAAGTAGGCTTTGTGGAATAGAGTATAAACTCTTGCTGCCTTGTTTCCATTGTTATGCCTTAAAAATTCAATTCAACTAATTAGATCATGATTATGAAACAATTCCAATGATCCCACATCTACTCTGCCAATTTCGATTTTGACAGTTACTTATATTTTTGAGCACCAAAGGTTAACATCTCCGATGATTGTCTTCGGGTATGTGTTATCATCTGATAAGCTATCAAGTGTACAATGTGTCTCAATTCTAAATTTCGAAAATTCCATAAAATGGCTTGCTGCAGCAGTCGACGACTGGTCACTAGGAAGGATGGTAGTTTTCAGTATTTTTCAGAAGTGGATATTTAATTTTGATCTGAATTATAATTTAAATCTGAAAGGAATAAAGTTACATCGTCTTTACTAATATATAAGTAATCGCACATGATTTTGCGTCATAATCCTCTTGAATTCCAGTCCTGCTACTCATAACAGTCACTTTAATTTCTTTTTTTGGTGTTTTCGTCGATTTCATGCATACTTTTTATGTGAAATCAGTGCCTTATAATCCATTACTGTTTCTCTTTTTTTCCAAAACTTAAGTAAATATTGTGTATTTTCATTTCCATGGCCTATTATTTTCATTTAGATCAAAAGCATTTCATATCTAAACTTTCTTTTTTTGGTGCTTGCCTATCACTATAATGGATTTTCAAATGTAAAGAATAAAGGCCAAAGAGTCAGCAATCAATTCATAAGGTGAAAATCAGCAACTTCAACTTTATTATTTTTTTCAAAGGAATGTTCACAAAAGTATCCTGATTTTTAGACTACTACATAATGGATGTTATTAGAAAGCTGTCATCAACAGGCTCGCGTTACGGAAATTCTGGTATTGTATTTTTAAGTAGAGTTGTGAAGGAGATAAAGCAGCTTTGTCTTGTAAGTGATGATGAAGCACAGTAACTAAGGACTTCATTGGCCATACAACATCTGACAGAAACGATAGGAATGCAAAACAGATCCTGTCCTAAAAGAGATGGAGGCGCACCGATTAATTTTGCACTTCAAAGATCCTTGTATATTTTATGCAATGCTGTTTCTCTCTCTCTTGCTTCCACTCCTCATCAAGTGCTCACTGAATATATTTTGTTAAACGATCCTCTAACTCAAACGCCTACCCTCTTCTCTCAGTTATCTTTCCTGTAGACTTTGGATTTCAGTTTTCTTCTAGCAACGGAAGTCTCAACAGAAATAGGAATCAACTCACTTCACCAATATTTCAAATCCCAAAAAGTCAAGAGTTAGGACTATACCTAAATGATCCTCCTCCCTAGGAAGTAGTCAAATGAATTCTTCAGGGGTAGAACTCCGCGCTTCTGCTTTCCAGATATCCGAATACTGTCTCGTATGTATCTGCTTCAAATCCTTTTATTTGGGATTTCATGTTTTTTAATGTTTCAAAATTTTGAATTTCATCTAAATTAAATTTGGAGCAGTTATTTGTATGTGTGTAATAAAACGGCAATAAACGTAACCAATTTATTTGTTTCTATCTAACTTTGATAATACAACATGCAGTTAATGTTATATTGTACCAAAATATACATTTACTTAAATAAGCCACCGTAATAACCCGTTTAGTACTAGTACAGATTAGAAGAATCTTGGTCATATTCATCTGCTGTTGAATTCTCCAACAAAATAAATAAATATCGCTGTCTACAGAACGTTTACCACATCATATAATTTTAAACGCAGTGTCTCGTTCGACTCTTATGACCTGACGAATTGACCAAGTTTAGCTAAGGTTATGATGACGCTTTTATTCGTCTTTCCTACGCTCACTTCTTATCTCGTTGGTACTGCTGATTTTTTGGTCAAATCTTCACCGTTGAAAATTTAACAAAGCTTGTTTCATCGGCGTCCACTTCATTAAATTTTCATTTCATGCGCAATAGGATAGTAACTACATGCCTCTATTAAGGCTTGCTGGAAGACAGATTAGGCAAACGAAATTTTTGAATGAAACTTCTTACTAAATCTCTTTAATGCTACTGAAAACTTTATTATGAGAATGTTTGAGACATTAAAGACTTTGATTCAATTGAAACGATAAATTAAGTTCTAACATACAACCATCGCCGTTTCAATTCATTACGAGGATTTTTCGGCGCGACAACTCCGGAAAATAGCACACACCATTAATAATCTACCGATAATCCAAACCATAAAAATTTGGGAAATCAAGATTTTAGGGAAACTCGATACTTGACATAAGCTTTTCAACAGAAAAAATACTGAGCAAACAGCAATACTAGACAATATGATCATATAGGAAGACAAAAAACGTAAATTCAATACCAAAATTCGCTTTTAATCGACCTTTACCATTGTTCTACATGAATTTTAACAGTTGCAATATATGTCACTGTTATTTTCAAGGACCTTAAACTGCAAGTTTTAACAGCGCTTCTGGATTGAACAAAAATGAAAAAATTTGGAATTTGTAATAAAAGTTTAAACAAAGAAACTGGAGTAACAAAACTTGCAGACCATGAAATAAGATTGAAAAAGTTATGGAATTGGAAAAAATTAAACCATAATCATAAACGCTGATTAGAATTAAAAGGCAAACGAAAATTTCTTCATTAAACACATGACGGTAAATGACATTCGAACTGCAAGTGAGGAGGGGTAAAGTATCGTAGCAATTATAACAAATTTCGAATCACATGGCTTGAATGTTTAAAAATTGCTCCGGGAAACTTTAAGCCTTGCAAAAAATCAAAAACATATTGGTAAATATTTAGACAATTATTCACAAGCAAAAATAAGCTTCGACAGTATGTTGTACGAATAAGTGTGAAAGATGGTGAGATCAAATTTTTGAAACAAAAACAAAAAAGTAGAGATTCTAGGTGAAAACAACCAAACACATTAAGAGGCTCAAAAACATATGAACGAAAAACAAATACAAGTAATGAAGTAGAGATCACCTTCAACTAAAACTCCTGAAATAATTAAAATGGAGAAATACATAATAAAAATTATTGACAGCTATGATTAATCAATCAGTACAGCGATATGAAAAGTCGATTTTTGAAAACATAAATTCATAGCGGTTTGAATTCCGATCGCTAACTCAAATTCGAAGCTAGATAACGAACACTAATACCAAATTTTTTTTCTAATATAGGCCAACTGAATTAGTCGATATAGAATCATATTTTCATCAGTTACGTATTTCATGAAAGAATTAAGAGGGTAGATAAAGAGAAAAGTCGTATGATCCAAAAATTTTCTTCCTATCACTAATCCAACTGGCAATAGTAAAATATTGTATTCTATCGAGAAATTTTTTCGACAACTGCGAAAACATAAATTAAAAAATTGGAAAACAAAAAAATCCTTTCTGAAAAATTTTTTTCCAGCCCGTTAATAATATCTTAAATAAATTCTGCGTCCGAAACCAAATAAATTATAACTGTTTGGCAGCATTGAGTTTTTGAATCCGTTCAATTGCTTTATCAAGAGAACTGTTTTTAGTAACTGTGTTTCTAGTCAAACTGCTATTGCTGCTTGATGATACCATTGTTGGTGACCAGTGATATGGTTTCGATTCCAATTTCATTAATTCCGTAAGATCCTACAATTACAGATGCGAATAAAGTTTGTTATCATCATGGCGAGGACCGAACACCAAATTAATTCACACAGAGTAAGTGGTTAGGAATTTTTCACTTTTTCAAAAAACACTTAATATTTGTATCCAAATACTACACATCTTTTGAAAGTGGCATGTAACTCTGCAACATTTTCAGCGATTTTCTCTAATGTATTAAGAAAAAAGTTTTACTACAGGTTTACATATTACTTCTTGCAAAAGTTTATAAGGTTCTTACTGATAGTGCGAAGTGTGATTACAATAACTGAATCGATAAAATAATACGACGAGGACTATATTTGCAACTTACTCACCATGAATCTCAAATCCTGATAAAAACTTCTGAATAAACATCTGAAAAACTTGTCAATAAAAATAAGAAATAGACTAACCTGCTTCCACCGATCATTGTTACTTTTTCCATTTGCTGAATTTCTCTTCTGATTGTTGTCACTATTTGGAAGATTTTCTGCTCTCAAACTCGCCTATAATTTAGATATTGTAAGAAGTTTAACGCAGAAAATGGAATTGAATTACAGCTTTCAAGTAATTGAAAAAATTTCATATAAACCTTTTGTCGAGTTCGATAATTATGGAACCAATTGCTCACAGTCCTGGTACTCAAGGAAAGAGTTTGAGAAAGTTGCTCAATTGTCCGTTGATTCGGATGCTGATCACGTTCGAAAACATGCTTCAATGCTTCTTTTTGCTGATCCGTAATAACTGTTCTCTATAAGCGAACAAAGAAATCTCGTATTCCAAATTTGGAGTGAATATCTTTTTAAAATTTCACAATCAACTTAAGTTGAAATGTTAGTGGAGCTTAAAAGAATCCTCCGAGCTAAAATAATGCTGATTTTTTAAATAAAATTCAAAAAATCAAAAGTGGAGGTAGAAAACCTGCGCTTTCTTTGGTAGCTCGCCAGCAGCAGTTGTGTTCAGAGTTGCTTTTCTTTTTTGTGGTGATAGAGTTTTTGTTAAAGCACCTGTAGAAGTTAACGTATCTACCATATTTGAAAAAGTAGCGAGAGATGACGATGGCAACGCGGTGGAAGTAGATATTTCCTGTATTCTTCTATTTCCATCCAGTTCACCGAGCCATTCACTCATTTTGAGATATAAATCACGAGCACGTGGAGACAACTGTTCCCAAGTTTTTGGTTTGGTCAGAAGCTCTGATACACCACCTGGACTTACTCCCAATACCATGTCACCAAATGTCTGTAAAGGAGAGGAGGATAAAAAGCATTAGTGAAAACATTAGACAGTATAAGACAAACTACTAGACAACTAGGAACACATTGAATATAAAAATGACGTAAGTGAAATAAAAAACATTTCTGCAAGATACGAAGAAATGAGATAAATAAAAGAGTGGTATGACTTCTAAAACGAATTAAATTAAGACGAATAATTATATGAAGAATAAAAACGAACTTTCTGAGAAATTCCACTGCTGTGCAAACGATCTTTCACTTGTCGCGCAATCTCACTTGTATCAGCAATTAACAGCTCTTTTTTCGCATTTCGCACCAATTTTTTGTCACCATCATTTATTAGAGACACTTTCTTAATTTCGCGCACTTTATCAGTACGACACTTTACAGTCTACAGAGGAGTAAATGTAAGTAAAAGACAGAATTTCCAGGCATTTCAAACCTCGATTTACAATTTTTTCATTCTTGAAATAAATCCATTCCATAGAAAAATTTTTTCCATTTTTTCCAACCGAAGATTGAACGTGCACACAAAAAACAAGGCAATTTAGACGAGACATTTGCTTGCATATATAATCATTTGGACTAGATGACAACTGTAGTGTCGTTTCAAACATATTTCTTAAAGTATTTATATAAGTTTCAAAACATGAAGTTATCAACCCAAATGATTTGTTTATATGCAGTAAAAATTAACCTCGTGGTCAATTTCGTCAATTAAAGGGAAGCTTCGCATACTCAGTAAACCGCTAATTAAATTTTGTTTTGCACTATTGTTTGTTTCATTTCTGGACACCACTTCTGAAGATTGAACTGCACTAAACTTTCCATTCATTTCTAAAAAAATATTTTCATATTACGAAAATTTTCCTAGAATGTAGTGAAAATATTAAAATGTTATTTTACTGTTTGACATAACATTTACAAACTTCTGCATCTAATTTAGCCTGTTAAAAATAAAAACGATGAAGAGAGCAACAGTACCTGCTTCAGGTTTACAAATCAAAGATTGAGCCTCATTTAAGAAAAGCTGCATGCGCACAAATGGTTCCCGTCCTTTCTGTGTCAGCATCGCCCATGGTTTAGGCCTTGCCAAAAGATCCGAAACGGACCCCTGAGAAAGACCGAGCACATGTTCACCGAATTGGCGCTGAGATATCGAATTTAAGCAGAGGAAATCTTTAATCTGTAAATAAAAATACAAATTAATATTCTTAAATACCCTGCAATTCGCTTGAAAAATTTCCAAAATTTCCAGAAATAAGGTTTCATATCATGCATGATAGCTAAAACAGACAAGTAATAATGAAAAATTACTTGTCTCACTATATCTTCAGTATCCAATACTGGATAACGTTCAAGCTCTTCCTGCGTTATTGACGTCATTCCACTACGACATTTTAGAGCAAACAGAGCTTGAGCAGAATTTGCAGGAAAACTTGATTGTGGTGGTGAACTGGCATCTCTTGTTGATCCACAGCGAGATGACGATGATGATAACGATGATGATTTATTTGATGTTTCCATTGTTGCAAGCTATGAAAAAGTGTACTGAAGATCTGTTGACGATTGTGTGGAAGCTAAACAGCTAAGCATGACTTTCAGCATCCATAATGCTGTTCACTAAAACTTTTTACCGTTGAACTGTTCACTGAATTTTCTTTGAAATAAAGAGACTATGAGAGCAACACGATGAACTTTTTCTTTAGTTTTCATTTGCTTTGTTTTCAGCGCACTTTCATAATAGATTAACTTGGGTCTTTGACACAACGAAGCTTATTACAGCTGAAAAAATTGCTGCGAACATCAGAAAGAAATCAAAAAATAATATATTTTACCTTTTCATCTTTACTTCTCACACTTAAAGGCCGTGAACCAATTGCTTGCTCCAGATGAGATTCCTGAAACCTATTAATTCGTATTTCCGAAAATGAGATATATTGAAAACAACGGTAACTGCATTCTTTACTATGTTACAGATAACTTTGCAAACTTGATTATTGGAATCCGAAACTTACGTATATTAGGAAAACATACCTGTTCCCTCAGTAATGCCAATTCACGTTTATATATCTTCATAATTTTTTCTTTCGGTATGTCATCATGTCGCCAGCGACTTGTACGTTGTACAACTGAATTGGAGTTACTACTACCAGTTGTAGTTGACAACCTGTCACGCTGTTTCAACTAAAAATGCAAATCATCAACCAATGACATGATTTACCTTATTTTTAATTGATTTAATTTTCTGAAACTTCGTAATTTCGAACTTAAATTGGTAGAAAGTAAAGTTTTTCCAAACCGTTAATTAACTTACATCGCCTGAAGTGACTCTCGAGGACTGTTTCTGCACAAATAAATCTAAAGCGTCATCTGCATTATATCTGGATACAGTAGCTAACGAAACAGCCTGTTGATCCCATAAAATTTCACGCGATGGTACTTCAATTTCGATTAATCCTAACATGTGCACAATAAAACACAGTTTGTTTATCACAATTGAATTAACTGCTATGAAGCCAGAAATTTATAAAATTGTAAATTTTTTGCAAGAGGATAGAAACGGTAAAAATCCTAACCCACTGGCTGAGTTCGACGGGGTGATATATTACACAACAATTCAATAGCTTTAGGATCTGAAACCCAGCCATACATGCGCCGAAATGCCTCTCGCCCTTTATCGGTGAGTTTATTCCAATGCCTTGGCTTTGACAATAATTCACTAAGTGAACCTTGCGACTGCAAAAACCTCTGATGGCTCATTTAGAATACAAATTCATAATGAGTGGTAAAATCTTAATCCGGAAGCAATAAATTTCCAAAAAATAATAACTAAATTTCAACCATATATATATATATACAACTATAAATAATCTCAACTATATAAATTCATTAATATGATTAATGCGGTCAGATTCGCAAGCAATATGCAAAATTCAGAAGTCGAAGTGAGAAACAAAGAATCAAATACCTTGACTACCTGATTCATAACATACTTCGCAAATAACCGTTGTCCAATATTGTGGGTAACCATTAAATGCTTACACTGCTTTGCAATTTCCGTCGTATTCAAAGCTTTTGATCCTAATTCATGGATATTTCTGGTAACAATATTCTGCAACATTTATTCAATTCAAAAGAATCAGTGATACATGACTATTATTCATTAATATGTAGTAATTTTGATTTAATTCATCTCACTATATAACTGAGAAAGTCTTCATGAAAAATTATTTTTCTCTTCTCAGCAAACAATAAATTAACAATACTTATTTCGCTTCACATGTTTGCAGATCAACAACTGAATATCATACCGAATAGTTCGCAGTGATTCAGCAAATGTAATCCCATATTTGTGCAGTGTACTTTTTCAATATAAGCTTCAGTGATCAATTGAAATCTTTACTTATCGAAAAAATTTTACTTATGACTTCTACTAAGGACAACAAAAAATGTTGCCAGAACTGAGGAAAAAAGAAAAACTAAACCTGTAGTTCATTATAAGTCCTGAGTTCAGCAGGTGTCCGAGGTAGTTCGTGCAAACTGGACGTATTTGGTGAATAATAATTTTCTAGTTTCGGAGTATCATTTGATGAACTAGCGGAGCACTGAAAAAAATCATAATAAACTGTAATACTTTTAAAAACCAGTCCTTAATTGATTGTGTAGTATTCCTGCAGCACTGGATGAAGCAATATCTTTGAATGTTTTACATAACTATTGGGAAAGACAGGACTAACAATAAAAACCGAAAACTGATGCTTACCATAAATAAATTAAGCAAATTTGTGGCACGATGTGGATCACTTTCTAAGTCCAAATCACCATTTACTTCCACTGATTTTTGTCCGCTCTTGAAAGAATGAATCATATTTCGAGATCATTTATTTTAAATTGTACAGAAGTAGGATAATTACATATAAAAAGTATCAGAAGAAATGTTTTTGGGAATACAAATAGAAATATACTTAACTGTAGAAATTAGTTTAAAGCCATACTTTATTTGAAAATAGATCGGCGAGTGTACTACTATTAAAGTTGGTATCAACTAAGCCAAAAACATCTGACAAGTCATTTCCATCCACAGCTTGTTCCTCTAAAAAGCTATGATTATCACCTACAAAGATAAAGTGCACTTCTTGTATTCATTAAAAGAAAAACAGAAAAATGAAGTAAAATTCTGGAAAAAACGTATATTGAATAAATATGAAGCAATTAATATTCAGTGTTAGGAGGAAAAAGAATTCAACGCTTTTTTTTAATCACCAAGATTGTAATACTAATGTCCACAAGACATGATACAGACATGCGTAAAGAAATTCTCATAATAAATGAGTAACAAATAATGAAAAGACACTATTTTGCAGAGTAAAAAAAAATGGATGGAAAAAATATTCCAAGCAACATTAAAACGGTATACTCAGCCTAGAAGCACTCCAATTAAAAATCGTTTAGACTGCTATCTCTAAATAGCTGCTATAAATTTCTCCAGTTTCCTCAATATGTGTGCTTTATTCCCCATTCTTGAGTATTCATTACATCTTTGCTTTAGTTCACAATACCAATAACCCAAAATATATACGTAAATATCTCAATATGCTCAAAATATTTTCCTATCCGTTATATTTACTATTTAAATCATTTTTCTCTCGAAAATATTTAAGTTGCATATTTACAGACGAGAACCGCGAAATTAATAAGTAAACCTTCATGTCTTTGATTGCGCATTCGCGACTCCACATTTTCACTTTGCAGTTTGCGATTTTTTCCAATAAGCAATTCATCAAGTGCTTTCGAACGACCACCCAACTGCACTTCGGCTGTTGCTGTAGCAGTAGCAGTAACACCGTTGCTCATGAAACCTGTTCCTGTTCCTTCAACAGTTTCTTCTCCAAAGTCAATGCTATGAAGAATCCTAAATGAAAAAAATAATCTAATAAAAATTTCCCAACCAAATTATTGAAATTCAAATTACTTTATTATCTTAATCACCTCATATTTCGAAATATGTCTTCTATGCACATACACCCCACGTTCGTAAGTTTGTTCAATCATAACGTTTGTATTTTGAATGAATTATTTATCTTTGATTTCCAGATTTAACTTTCGTAAGAAAGCAAACCTCAAATCCTTTTTATTTTCGTCATAATCAGATTGAGTCTGTAATTGAGCTCGTAGCTGGGCTACGATTACTACATGGCGCTCCAATTCTTGAGTCAAATCATCGATACGTTTGTTCGATTCTGTTTTCAAACGGATAAGCTTGGAATTCAGCTTTTTGTTTTCTTCTAACAGTTTATGAATCTGCAAAACATCCCTTCAGCAAAATGACTATAAGAAATTTGAATATTTCAGAAAAAACAAAATTACCAGATCAGAATCACCTGATTGTCTTTTGAATGAACCAAGAAAGTATCACCAAGTGCTTCTTCAACTGAATCAGAGCTAGCACGATTTATACGCTCCAACTCACTTTGTAAACGTTGCACTTTCTTCTCTGCTTCCATCTGAAAATTCATGTAGTTTTTCAAAAAACCCATGATTTATAGAATAAGAATGAACACCTTCTTCTTCAGTTGCTCTGATTTGATAAATTTAAATTATAAGATAATTTCATTCAGTCATCAAAAAAACGGTCATATATGTGAGCAGTATGCAAACTAAAGTATTAATTGTAGAAATTTATGCCATGCTAACAGCTCTCTGCAAGGCGTTTTCGAGATCATTCGTAACAATTTCTAATCTTTCATCATTTACAGCTTCACTCTTTATCAACTGCAGCTTTGTTTCCTCAAGCATCCGATTGGTTTCTTTGTTCTTCATCTAAAATTAATGCAAAATACTTCCTACGTCTGATGCACAAATGCAAAATTTCTGAGGATAAAAGAACTTAAACTTTATTTACAGCGTCTTTAGCTGGTACAGCAATAACAATCAATGATCTGCTATGTGAAGAGAAGTGAAAAAGTTAAATCTAGCGATCATTTTCAATTTGATGGGACCAAACAATGCCTAGAAAAGTGAGTCTACTTCGGCAAATTTTAACGATTCAGTTGATATTAAAATTAATCGCAGAAAATTTTTGCGACTGATACTTTGGATCACTATCATCATTGTACAGACGAATTTTCAAGAGAAAAATTAAAACTTATGGAATATGCTGAAAAATGCGTGGACATTTACAATGTTTGACGAAAACCCGTACCGTCAAATCTGCAACGGTATCTGAGAGTGTTTTATTTTCGGCAGTGATTTGCTCCTGCTTTTCAGCAACTTCTTTTTTGAATGTTTCCAGTTTGACGCGCAATTCTTTTTCTCTTTCATTTATTACAGCCTATAGTAATATATTTTTACATTATACTTAAATTCAACCTCATACCATAATAAATGAGAAGCAGTAGTTCTAATTATCTATTGTCAAAGCAGATAAGACAGGAAAATCAATTAGAGCTGGGAATAATTTTAGCAACATAAAGAACGAAGTGATATTGGTGAATTAGAGAAGTACCTAACCCCTCGGGTTATTGCTATTAAAATTCAATATCCTCAATTAAACAAACCTGGATATTACTATTTGTTTTAGCTTCCATTTCTTTTATCCGTTCTTTGAGTTGTTGAACGGTTAGATCTGAAGATTAGATTCAATTTAAAATTTGAAATTTTTCCATAAAATTAAAAAACCATGAAATGTATTTAATTTCAGTGAAAATATTAAACAAAAAGACTGCTTGTATGCATCTTATTATTAACAAATTATTGAAACGTTAACCTATGCTAAGTCGATTCATTTGGAATACTTAGCATATGGCTTTTCATTCAAAATTAATTAATTTCCCACTCAGAAGTAGTTACTCTCACAATATTCATCTTTTTTTTTAGGAGTCGTCAAGCAGATTTATGCAATCATTTTCGTGAAATAAAGTTAAATTTTTTTGGATATTTCCAAATACTTGGAAAGTACAATAAGGACTTAATTAGTACATACCGTGATATCCCAAGTCACCACATTCTTCTTGTAATTCATTCAGTTGTTTAGTCAGATTCCTAACTTGTTTATCAGCAGAATGTAATCGTACCAATTCCCTTAGCAATACTGAAACCTGCTCCAAATATGGAGAAGGATCTGTAAAAAAACATGACAGTTACACAGTAAGCAGATGCAAGCAAAAAAATGAGAAAAATCCATAAAAACATAAATACTCCATATTTTGATCGAAGTTTCATGTTAAATTTAATAAAGTGGAAAAAAATGAAGTAGAATCAAAAAACGAGACATAAAAGGAAAAGAAAGTCAAAACAAAGAAGGGACGAACCAAATAGCCTTATGACGACAAGATAGAGTTAATCAATAAACAACCTCGGATCACAGCTCAAGTAGAGCTGCAGGACGATTGTAAGCAATATAAGTGTGGTGATGAGCAGGCAAGCGCAAGCTTACATGTGCCTCAGGAATTCGATTGCCGATACGACGATTGCCAAGGACAGAACTCCTATCGACTAAGCGCTGCTCACTAACTGACTAGGTGACTGGATGCAGAAAATCGAACCCAAAAATAAACGATTTCTAAGGGATAAATGTAAGAATGGAGCGGTTGACGGTCGATTCAAAATGATGCGAGTGCAATGGACGGAAGGATGGATGGAACGCTTCAAACGCAAATAATCGATGCGATTGCGCGAGCTCCCGCAAGCTAAGCTAGACAGCTTTGTAAAGGCAACTTACTTCTTACTAGAGCAATGATCAACGCTTGGCTCAAATTCTGCTCAACCAAACCTACCTCTGCTAACTACGAGACGCTAATATATATTGAGCAATAATTCACACGCTTTTTGAAAGTTCATTCAATATCAAGCCATACCTTGCCTATACGAGTTATGATCCTAATCATATCTCGATAACACATCTGATTCTAATTTCCCCATGTGCCTATAGAAAAATAAAAAGAAGCTATATCAGAACAAGAGAGACTTTTCACAATTTCAAACAATAATGTCTATAAATGTCATGCACCTATTATAATATACTGGCGCTGTTGCAACTGTTAATGACTACAAAGCCAGAGCTTAACATTTTAAAAATATTTTGGATAAAAAAGATCGAATGACATATTATTCGGCTGCTCGTAGTTTCAGCCTATCCCAAGAATAATAAATGATAACACACATTGGTAGACAGAGTGGAAAATTTAGGAGAAAAATGTAATAAATGATTTTTTTCTATTGATAAAAATTTCTTTACCGCAAACGGAAGTGAATGCGCGGCAAACAAAGATCAAACCCGCTTCTGCTGCTTTTGCTCTTTCTGTAACCCGATCATATTCCTTCTGGAACGCTTTAATCAACGGCGAAACAGCTTTGCGTGACTGCTGTGAAAACGAACAATATTAGGTACAAAACATTTATAAATAGAACCCTCAGTCTTCTTGCATTAAACAAAGGACTTCTATAATATGCTTAGCAGTTAGAAATGAGTAACCATTTTTTCATTTTTTATACTCATTTATTTAGATCTTTTATGATATCATGTTATCAGTAAATAATGAAAAATTAACATTTGTTCGATTTCGTAGGACAATATTATGTGCTAATTTTTTTCTATTGAATATATTCCCTTTGCTTTTGTAACAGTTTGATTGAGTATATACGCTTATAAACTTCACATCGTACAGGAGAGTGAAGTGAAATTACTCCTCAACTACATCTATGCTTAAAAACATGAGTGAGACAATTACTGTAATAATACGAATTCAGGATATAATGTAGCGTTTTGTATGATGAATGATGAAAATTACTAACTAACAGATAGGCAAACATCGATTTTTAGGAAAACGTACCTGGGAGAGGGGAAAATGACATTACTCTTTGTATTACACAAAATGATTCCTACTATTTTATCGTGGATTTGATGATGATAACTAAGGTAAAATAAAACTGCATGGGAATCTCACTGCATAATATCATGTATAAAACTATAAGAAACTGGTTACTTGCCTTGTCAGCACAATCATAATAATTTTTGCTTTCAGTAATTAATTGCTGGCGAGCTACTTTGCACTGATTCACCCTCACATCAATTGCTTGTACTTCTTCGTTTAATTTCTTCTGTAAAAGTCATAAAAAAATCAATGCTTATAAAATCAAGGATACTCCTATCGATCAACAATGCTTCCATGCAAAGAGAGGATTAAGAATGAATGGGTACCTTCACCGAACAACGAACCCCATGAGGTGAGATTCTATAATGAACCAGAATCAGGTTAAAGAAAGAGGAAGAGAAATCAAATATCAAATATAATAACCGTGTTTTTCTTTCTGATTTGATACGGTACAGAAGATTACGAGGCTTAATTCATCTCTGATAAAAGCTTGCAATAACCACTAAAAAATTGTTAAAAAACAGTTTCGATGAATTTTGTTAATTGAATTTGTAATTTCTATATCCCATTGGATCATCTTTTTCATCAATAAATTCAACTATTTTACAACGACGAATTACTTTTTGCCATTTCTCAATAAGGTAATGTAAGCGGGATTGGATAAGAGATGCCCTAACTAAAACAGAAATATTGGAAGAAATTTGAATAGTTGAAAAAAGAGGGAATGAAAAGATCAGTAAACTGCAGTCTACGGAACTCTGAAGAGCAGCAGAAGCCAGCGGTCTGAGCTGAGCTGTGTGCAGCTGAGGTGCATATCAGTTAGTTAACAACCATTTCAGTAAGTATGATTCTGAGCTTCATCGAAAATCGATCTGCTATATGGGCTCTCCTTTCCCGGCAACAACACCATGATTTGATTCTACGACAAAATAACATTCCTTCTCATCCACTTCGCATTTCAAACTCCGTGTTGACCACCGACTCAGTTCAACCTCTTCCAGCATACATACACACACACACACACACACACACACACACACACA
>JABVXU010000870.1:0-17129 GCA_013365365.1 Cruorifilaria tuberocauda
GTTTCATTCGTTCAAATTCATTCGTCTATTTTTTTTCATTTATTAATTAAAATTTTTTTTCAACAAAAAATTATTAAGAATAGGATACTGTATCAATAGTTGAAAAGGTATAAAGTATATGGTACCAACATGTATTGATGTATACTGTAGCTGTACTAGTATGTTTCATTCGTTCGAATTCATTCGTCTATTTTTTCCATTTATTAATTAAAATTTTTTTCAACAAAAAATTATTAAGAATAGGATACTGTATCAATAGTTGAAAAGGTATAAAGTATATGGTACTAATATGTATTGAAGGATAGTGTAACTATATTAGCTCGTTTCATTCGTTCGAATTCATTCATCCATTCCTTTTCATTTATTAAATAATAAAAAATTATTAAGATCAAGATACTGTACCAATAGCTGAAAATGTATCAATTCGAACATTTCAAAAAGATGGTAAGATGAAAGCAGCTGTTAGCTGGATGTATCCAGCTGTTATCGGTCATACACATCAATTTCGTTTTGATCTCAGCGAAAGGTATTTTTATAATCTTTTCCTTCATAAATCTAATTCTGATACTTTTATTCTAGTTTTTTAATCAATCAATAATTCGTGTATTTTATTATAGATTATTTATTATAGATTTGTAAACATTTTTGTAAATGAATAAATGAAAATATTTGTAAACATTTTTGTATATTAAATTTTATTAAATTAATAATTTCAGATTTTATCATAACAATCTTAATTTTGCTAATCCAAATGCATTTAAATATCGTATCGCTGAAATGCCATCACATGTTGTTTATGCTGAAGAGGTAAATGTTGAAAAGTATTAATTAAATTAAAAGACATAATAATTATCACATTTTAATTTCATTTAATTTAATTATCATATTTTAATCATTTAATTATCATATTTTAAAATGTAATTTTCAACTAACTGTTTACTTAATTATCTTAATTATTAATTATCAAATTAATTTGCAGAATGTAACATCACTTTCAACTATTTTACCAATCGACTTAGCACCAAATGAGGAATATCGGTTGACAATTTTTGCAATGAATGATCAATTATGCCATAGTGAGGATGTTACTGTTCCATTCTTTACTGGGCTAATTTTGACCGATGATGATAAAATGGCCACATTACCAGTTGGTTAGTTTCTCTCTCTAACTTTCCCTATTTTTAAATATTTAATTTAAATTAATTTAATAATAATAATAATAATAATAATAATAAAGTATTCTGTTGGAAATAAAATTTCCAAAGTAAAAAGATTAAAAATGAAATATTAACACTTTTGTATTAGCTAATGTAAATTTTATCAAATTAAAGTTATCATATATATAGGAAGTGATAATAATCATACCGAAGATTACAATCAAAAAGAACTGTATAATGTAACCGATGTGGATGGTACCGATAAAAAACCACCAATGATCCATGAGATACCTGAGAAATCCCTCTACTCACCAATAATCATCCTAGCGACAACATTTGCGCTTGTGACAGCTATTTCGATGGCTTGTTGTATTGCATATTGTTTGGTGCGGAAATTTTATAAAAATGGTAAATCACAAATTGAAAAATCATCGGTTATACCTTGGGCAATGGCAAATTCCAGGTTGTTTACTTGTTTATTAATTTTAAAATTTTCAAATTATTTAATTTATTTGCATGGCTTAATTTAATTATGTAATTTATTCACGCCTTTTCATGATATTTTCATATAAATATATGTTTATTTCTAAATGGAAATATTTAAGCATTTTTGTAAACAAATAAATGGAAATGTTTGTGAATGTTTTTGTAAACAAATGAATGGAAATATTTGTAAACATTTTTGTATACATATGCACATATGTTTATTTTTATATATATTAATTAATTGATTTGTTTTTTAAAAAATAAGAAAATTAAAAAAAGTTATTTACCTTAAGTTTTAATTTTTCAGAATCTTAAATTATTTTCACTTTTTTTTAATTTAAGGAAATAAACAGTAAGTAATAAAAATTATACTTTAAGCCATTCAATGCTCGAAACAAATATTCTTTATCGGCAAACCAATAATTTAGCACCACAAATCAATTACGAAATACCATTTAATCAAATTCAAGTTGGTGGTATCATCGGACAAGGTTCATTTATTGTCTCCTTACTTTCTTTACTTTACTTATACTACAAAACTTACAGAACTTAACTATACTTTACTTATACTACAAAACTTACAGAAGTTAACTATAAATTATAACTATAACTATAAATTAAACCATATAACTATAACTATAAATAACTATAACTATAAATTAAACTATAACTATAAATTATAACTATAACTATAAATTATAACTATAACTATAAATTAAATTAAACTTTTTCTTTACTTTACTTATACTACAAAACTTACAGAACTTAACTATAAATTAAACTTTTTGAAGAAACTCTAAACAAACAATAAGTAAAATGAAAAATGAATTGTTTCAGGTATGGATTGTCTAAAACCATTTAAATAGTTAAATATAAATTTTTTGAAAAAAATTAAAATAAGAAGAAGAGTTAAATAGCTATAAGGTTGTTCCTTTGATACATTTAGTACTGTACGTGTATGATTACGTGTATACTTATGGTATTTAAATTGCGTATTTTATTTGAGGTGCATTTGGTACCGTATGTATGGGTACCGCTTATGGTGTAGAAGGTTATATTGGTCCAACAACAGTTGCTGTTAAACAATTAAAAGCTAATGCTGATGAAAATGAAAAACGTGAATTCCTAGCTGAAATGGATATTATGAAACAGGTAACATTGTATTAATTCATTTATACTATAAAATTAATAAAAGCTGTAAAAAAGTTAATTTAATATT
Source organism: Cruorifilaria tuberocauda (assembly GCA_013365365.1). Taxonomy (NCBI): domain Eukaryota; kingdom Metazoa; phylum Nematoda; class Chromadorea; order Rhabditida; family Onchocercidae; genus Cruorifilaria; species Cruorifilaria tuberocauda. The sequence continues at coordinate 2,863 of JABVXU010000870.1, forward strand.
TTAAATTTCTTTCGTTTTTCGAGTAAACAAAGAATAAATTAAATTAAATTTATCACAAAAATATTAAATAAAATTATTGAAATTTGAATATTTATCAGTTTTTACTGATTATATCATATTTTAATTATTATCACTGATAATCTTTGAACGATAAAAATATACACCGAAGTGCATATTAACATTAATTTATGCTTACATCAATTTCTTCATGTTTATTTATTGTTATTTTCATTCTATCAATGATTGTTTACAGTTATTTAAATTTGACAAAGAAATAATTTGTTTATTTATCAAATCAATAATCAATAATTGTAGAAAAATTTTATTTCCATTCATTTAAATGAATTTATCGATCGAAATTTGTTAACCTGAATTATTTGAGGAAAATCATTTCAGGTTGGAAGGCATCCAAATATTGTTGCAATGTACGGTTGTTGTACAGAACCAAATCATCAATGCATGATTATGGAATATGTACCTTTCGGAGATCTCAAGCATTACTTGCAGAATCTTCGAAAACAGGTACAAACTTATTGCGGGATATATTATTCGTTATTGTAATAATGTTGGATCATTTATTACTTGTTATCGTGTTAACATTGGATCAGTCACTTATTCATATTATCATGATAATGATGGATAATCATGATAGAGAATCGTCATTTATTACCGTGTTACACAATGAAGCCTTATAATTTCAACTCATTAATGTGGCAATAATTATTATTTGTTGTACATTTATATCGTTGTTGTTTAAAAAAATTGATCAGTGATAATATAATCGTGATAACACTCATATTTTAGCGATTCTAAACTTTGCCGAATTAAATTAACCTTAATAGGTAATTATCATTTATCATGATAAAATAAGTGCATTCTATGACTATCAATTGAATTAAATTAGGTTAATCAAAAATCACGATTACGATATATAACGAAACAATTTGTTATAGTTTGATCGAGCGATGGTTAATATGAAATCATCATTTTATGGTCGAGATGCGCCAATTAGCCCGTCATTACCGCCATCAATGCATTCATCATTTCTTTCAAATTTGGATGATAATTCACCACTGAACGAAGCATATCATATGGATCCTGTTGAATTACAAAGTTTTGCTATTCAAGTTGCTAATGGAATGGTATGCTTACTTTTCATTTCAATTTCAATTAACTATTAAATTTAAAACTTCTTTATATTTATTTAAAATGATAGTAATAATAATAATTTGAGTAACTTTCCTGGTTTTTTTTTTAAGGCACATATTGAATCATTGGGTATTGTTCATCGAGATTTAGCCGCCCGGAATATCCTAGTTAGTCGCGGGAATCAATTAAAAATCAGTGATTTTGGATTATCACGACATGGTGTTTATGTTAAAACAAGTAAAGGTGTCATACCACTTCGATGGTTATCAGTTGAAGCTATCCAACGAAATATTTATTCAACAAAAAGTGACGTTTGGGTTTGTGTTTTTTCTCTCTCTCTCTCTCTCTCTCCCTCTCTCCCTCTCTTTTCATAATTCTTACTAAATAACAAATGAATGAAATTAAGAAAAAGAAAAAATATTTATCAGCAAAATAATGATAAGTGATAATAAATTTTAAATAATTAGTGTGTATAAAAAGTTATGCAATAATTTGCGCATATTTGAAAGAGATTTTTCTTTCTCTCTTTTCTCTGATTTTTCAAAGTAAGAATAATATATCTTAATAAGGTGAGGGTAATATATTTGAGTAAAGTAAGGATAATATATTTGAATAAAGTAAGGGTAATATATTTGAATAAAGTAAGAGTAGTATATTTGAATAAAGTATGAATAATATATCTGAATAAATTTAGAATAATATATTTGAGTAAAATAAAAGTAATATATTTGAATAAAGTATGAATAATATATCTGAATAAATTTACAATAATATATTTGAATAAAGTAAAGGTAATATATTTGAATAAATAAGGATAATATATTTGAATAATAGCTAAGATTAAAGGGATATTGTAAAAGTAAACTTAATTGAATTTTTATTTCAAAATTAAATCTTTTCAGTTCATTTTTTAATATTTTATATCCTCAGCATGTGTGTGTGGTGTCTGTGTGTGTGTGTGTGTGTGTGTGTGTGTGTGTGCGTGTGTGTGTGACTGTGTGTGCTTATATAAATCATATAAAGCAACAGTTAAAGTGTAATCTTCATTGATATTGCTATAATTCTTCAGGACAATTGGCCCTGAGGCTATCTTCATCTTTCATTCTCCCATTATCAATTCTTATCATTATCATTAGCCTACTCTTAATCTATTTTATCATTAGCTTATTCTTAATCTATCTTATCATTATTAGCTTATTCTTAATCTTAATCTTCCTCTTCACACAGATGCTATGTAAATTTTATAAATTTCATTTCATTAAAGTGAAAAAAGCTTAAATTCTCACCTCATCCAAAGTGCCAGTTGTTACTTCTTCCTTTTCCTATCGCTCCCCCGCCCTCCCGCTTTCCCGCTTTCTCTCATCCATTCTTACCACTGCTCTCTTCAATCTTACTAATCCTAAACATCAATTATTTTTTTACACTTTTAGCAGTCCATAATTTCACTCCTATCCCCGATTGCCGAGAAGTGCTCATTTGTAGTTCGTCGATTGGTTCGGTTGATCAATCAATCAATCAATCAATCATTTAGCAAGCCAGTCTGTCTGTCCTTTCAGTGATTTTTCGCTCTGCTTCATCTTCAAGCTTACAATTGGCTAACTGATTTAGAGGGATTAGATAAATTTAGATGAAAAAAAGATGAAGTGATAAAATGATAATAAATGTTAAGGATTAAATGTGATTAAATGATAAGTGATAAATAGTTTAAATATAAAATACTGGCAGATAGTTATAACTGAATAAATGATAATAAACGAACGATTATAAAATATCAAATGATAAACGATTAAGTAAAAATACATAAACTGATAAGTGATAACAAATAATCTCAAAAGAATTGTGATTAAACGATCAAATGATAAACGATTACAAACCAAATGATATGATTGAGAGAATAAATGATAAGTGATTAATAATGATAGAAGCTTTCAAGTCTTTCAGAAAACTGTTGAAATATATTAAATTTAAATTTTGCAAATTTAAAATCGATAATTGATTAATCAATTAATCGTAGAATTTATTTAATCAATCATAATCATATAATTTACAATTTATTAATAATCGATAATTGATTAATCATAAAATTTATTTAATCAACCATAATCATATGATTTATAATTTATCAAAATCGATAATTTATTTATTAATTAATAGTATAATTTATTTAATCAATCATAGTTATATAATCTATAATTTATTAAAAATCGATAATCTATTTATTAGTTAATCGTATAATTTATTTAATTAATCATAATCATATAATTTACGATTTATTAAAAATCGATAATTAATTAATTAATTGACCGTATAAATTATATTTGAAATTTTCTAAATTAAAATGGCAAATTTTTATTTTCCTTTTTTTTTTAAAAAATAATTTTTGATAATTTAAAATTTAAAATATTCAATCTCAATTGATAATTTCAGGCATATGGTGTTGTCTTATGGGAAATTTGTACTCTCGGTGGTTTTCCATATCCAACTGTTAGTGATAAGGATCTTCTAAAATACTTACTTCAGGGTAATCGTTTGGAAAAGCCCGTATCATCTAGCAATGAAGTGTACGTTTACGTTTTTCTTTTCCTCTAACACGTTATTTCACGTCTTTCTTTTCACGTTCAATTTACTGTCATATAAATTTTGTTAAATGAAAACGAAGAAAATTTATTCAAATTACTCAAAGAATATTTTTACGTAAAGTAGAAAGATTGTATTATTGTGAATACTTTTAATATTAAATAATCTCAAAAAAAAAAAAGAAATTTTTTAAAAGTACAAAAAAATATTTAAAGTATAACTTACCGTTTAAAAAAATTTAAAGTAAATGAAAAAGTTAACAAGTTACTTATTGAAAGTATGCATGAGATGAAATTTTAGATATGATGTGATGATTCAATGTTGGTCGCATAATGCAAACGATCGTCCATCATTTGCATATCTCTGTGAGCATCTTAATGATTTGAACAGTCAGCAATGCCCATATGTTGAATTTGTTCCCGGTGATATCTTACCGCCACCTGGTTCGTTTGTTAATTTCACTAAAATTTCAAATTTCATTATTAAAAGATAAAAATGAAAGTGAAAATTTGAAAGATCGACAGCTGATCATATCGATCAATCAATAGTTTATAATATTTAATGATTGTGTAGTTTAAAAAGTTTTGATAAATTTGAAATGTTTTGAAATAAGATTATAGTGAAGAAAGAATTTTCTGTTTTAAAAATAAAGAATCTTAATTTGTAAATTCTTGAGAAAACCTGAAAGTTATGGAATAGAACGAATCGTAATTCGTTAAATACTGAAATTATCGAGAGAATCTGAAATTGTTAAGAGAACCTGAATGTTATGGAATAGAACGAATCGTAATTCGTTAAATACTGAAATTATTGAGAGGACCTGAAACTGTTGAGAGAACCTGAAAGAGTGGAATACAACGAATCTTAATTTGTTAATTATTAAAATTATTAGGAGAACCTGAAAGATATTAGTGAATATAGAATAATTCAATTAATCATATCATTTTCATTAATCATATCATTATCAAAATAAATTTAGGTAATCGATTTCAGATGGTTACTGTGAATTAGTTGGAAGACCGATGACGCATACCGATTTATCAGCAATTACCGATTTAGAAACGACGGAAGTTGTTGATGAAAATTAATGATAAAAAAAAAAAGAAAATGAATTATTTCTTTTTTTCTTCTTTCATTCTCTCTTTCTCTCTTACTTTCTCTCTTTCTCTCTTACTGTTTAATTTTTCCAAATGTCTTTTTTTTTTTGCTTTTCATATTTTAATCAAATATTCATTAAATTTAAATTGTAAAATATTTTCGTTCATTTTAATTTAAATTGCAAAGGAAAGGTGGGAAAGGCTTAGAAATATCAGTGTCGTTTAAACTTGAAAACTTTTTTCCTATCCTTTTTCCACAACAAAACTTATTCAAGCTTTCATTTGATAATTGATAATTGATTATTGATATTGTTATTTGATAATTTATAATTGATTATTGAATATTACCATCCGATAATTTATAATCGATTACTGATATTGTCATTTGATAATTTATAATTGATTATTGGATATTACCATCCGATAATTTATAATCGATTACTGATATTGTCATTTGATAATTTATAATTGATTATTGATATTATCGTTCGATAATTTATAATTGATTATTGGATATTATCATCGGATAATTTATAATTGATTACTGATATTGTCATTTGATAATTTATAAATGATTAGTGATATTATCAAAAAAAACTTAGGTTATTATTTGTTTTGTAAGTAATTACTGTTTTATTGCATATTACTTCGTATATAATTATTGTTATATTTGCAAAAAATGCTATATTTCTCAGTCTCAACTTTAATTTCATTTCAAATTCATATTATATTGATTAGAAGATAGATACAGTATATAGTATTTATAAAATATAACGGTATACAGTAGATAAGTGTACAAAAATTACCTATAATGCATGAAAAATATTTTCACCTTTGTACTAATAATAATTTAATTTATCAAATTTCATTTTACAACAAAAGGAAATAAAAGTAATGTAATTTGCATATAATAATAATTTTCCAAATAGTTATAACTTTTTTTTAAATTTAATTTTTAAACTTAAAAATGTTTCGAAGAAACTTTTTAGAGCATTTTCAGGGCAATAGACAATACAGTCTACTAATATTATCATTTTTACAAATTCTTATATATGCTAATGCATGGAAGTATTGCTCATAACTAATTAATTTACCTAATTAATTAAAAATAAAATTAAAAAAAATTCGATCTAAAATTTACTTTTTTTTTTTTTAAATTTTCAAATAATATTTACAGTATGTAAATGTTTATATTATCATTTATAAATGTTAATAAAAATTAATTAATTAATTAATTAATGAGCAATACTTAAATATAAACTGTACAATAGTGAAATATAATTTTTTTTTTCATTTAGAATTTGTACGAAATAATCTTTCTTTTTATCTTTTTCTATTAATTACAATTTCATTTCCTTATTTTTCTCATTTCCCAATTATATTTAGGTTCGCTGTTCAATCGTTTCGACCACTAATCACAACTTTTTTTTTTTGTTTTCTAACTAATTCAGAGTGATAGAATAGAATTCGATGTATTATTAGCATAGTATAAATAATTATAACGATAATGATAATGATAATGATGATAACAGTAATCATAATAATAGTAATGTAATCATAATAATAGTAATAATAATGACAATAGTAATAATAATAATAGTAATAATAATAATAGTAATAATAATAATAGTAATAATAATAATAGTAATAGTAATAATAGTAATAATAATTTTCACTCCATTGCATTAAATGATCATTTAATTCTAATCATAATTTTTTCTCGATTATCATCATTTATCATCCTTATCAGTTGTTATCACTAATTCTTTCATGCTACATTACCATTTGTTCACTGTCTATCGTTTTTTCCTTGTATTAAACATTTTAGAAAATATGTGAAATGTTTCCTCTAATCATGCATAAATAGCCACATACACACATACACACATACACACACATACACACACACACACACACACACACACATGCACACACATACACATACACACACACACATATACACACATACACATATGCACGCATACACACATACACACATACACATACGCACGCATACACACACACACATACACATACACACACACACACATGCATACATCTATTAGTTTAAAATAAAATAAGTTAAAAGATATTAATCGGTTAACAAACAATCCAGTTATCAGCTTATTTCATATGAAATTTTTCATTCAATTTGTAAAAGTTCAACTAAAACATAATAAATCGCTTAACACTTATCATTTATCACTCTTTCATCTTTACCGCTCCTTATCACAATCATCCACTGAACATACTTTTAAATATACTTAATACATTTCTGCTACAAATGTGTAAGTATAATTTAGCATTTTAGTAAAATAATAGTTTTTAAAATGATAAATGAATGAAACATTTGCACAACTTGGTAATACTCAGTAACTTAGTAATACTTAGTAACTTAGTATCAGTAACTTAGTAATACTCAGTTACTTGATATACTTTTATCATCAGCAAAAATTATATTTGTTACAACGAATATTTGGAATATTTGATAATAGTCAAATGATAAATTTGTAAAATTATGAATTCGCATAATGATAATGATTAGTACAACATTCACATTCTCTCAAATTATATTATAATTTTAAATTATGGATTTAAATTTTATTTAAATTTCTACTCTGTGATATAAGTAAGTGGTCAGATTTTCAACTATTTACTGGTAGTTTCAGTAATTGGTACTTACTAATGTAAATCTTATCAACGAGCATTTTAATATTATTTTCTTCTTTTTGCATTAAATTTAAAATAATGGATTTTCGTCTTTCGAAGTATTTTTCAAATCAATTTCTCATTTTAATTAACTTATTTTTTTTTCACTTTAAATATTCAACTGAATAAGAAAGAAAGTGCGAGTATTATTATGTGAAAGAATTGCTTCAAAAAACTTCGGAAAATTTTAATTTTAATTAAATGATAATATTAGCATTTAAAAAAGGAGAAAAAATTATAAAATTTTAGCTTACTTTTTAAAGTACTTAAAAAAGTAAGCTAATTGAGACAACTTTCATCAAATTTTTACTTTTGATGGAACATGAGATAAAAAACTGAATCATGCAACTAAGTAACACTTTAAATGTGATAGTTGCAAGAAATAAAGTAATAAGATCAATAAATTGTTAAGATCATCAATAATTATTGTTATTATTGATATTATAATTATAAAGATGGCGTTATTGGTACTGCGTATTATGATAAACGTAATCATAGATAAAAATGATTCTTTAATGATTGCTTAAAATGATTTCTCTAATACTTTATTTATAACGATAATTATAAGGATAGTGATAATTATAATTATAAGGATAGTGATAGATAATACTTTATATTATGATAAACGTAATCATAAATAAAAATGATTGCTTTAATACTTTAAAATTTATAACATTTTAAGCTCTAAAAGAAATTTCAAAATTTAAATTTCGGAGTGGAAAAAAAAACGTAAAAATGAAAATGACAGCTTTTCTAAAATTAAATTGCCTAGCATTGAATGCAATTTAAGGAACGATCCAAATATATGTCATATCTGATTATTATATGGGAGAAAAAGCCTTCCACACATTCAATCCATAAATTAATTAGCCAGGACTTGTCCAAAAAAGCTTTTTTTCGTATAGTCAAACTTATTTATTTTACCATAATATAATCATTTATGGAATAGATAATCCCTCTGTTTTCTTTTTAAGATAAATAATTATCATTTTCTATCAATAAAAATTATTTTATTCGAATTCTTCAAAGATTAATTTAAGCATTTTTTTAATGATTTATTGATTCATTGATTTTTATTGATTCTATTTTTATTGATTTTTATTGATTTTATTTATTGCTTTTTAAATTCAATAATTTAAGGACAATAATTAATTACTAAGTTCAATAATTTGAGGTCGATAATTAATTCCTATGTTCAATAATTCAATAATTCAAGATCGATAATTAATTTAAAATTTTTTTTTGCTAATTTAAAATTCAATAATTTCAATAATTAAATAATTCAACAATTAAATAATTTCGATAATTAATTACTAATTTTAAGTTCAATAATTAAAACGATCATTTTTTGTTTTCTCGCTGAGTGAAAGTGTTGAAAAAAAAAAGTTAAAGAATTTCACGTAATCCTTAAACTTGTACTTTATATATACGTATGATTGATCAGTGACGCTCAGGTTCACTTTGAAATATTTGTAAATATGATTTTCTTTTTTTGTTTTTAGTTTAAGAGAAACATTGGAATGATGGATTAGTATTTTGTTTAAAAGTATCTGATTTTTTTTTAAAGATAAACGAAAAAAAAGTTTAAAACTTTGAAAATGACTTTTTAGTTTTTTTTTTCAATAAGAATTTTAATAGGTAATTTTAATAGGTAATAGGTAATTAAGAGTTTTTTTTTTTTTAAACAAGGAAATTATCTTATTTATATAAAATACAAGTTTAAGGATTAGTGAAATTTTTCAATTTAAAAATTTTTCTTAATTTCAAATATTTTAAAGAAAGAAATAATTTCTTACTTATTATCTAAATTTATTTAATAAATCAAAAATTACCTGCATAATTGCAATTTTTTTTTTGGAATTTTATTTACCCGAATTTGATTTAGTGAAGTTTTTTGCATGTTTCATGCAATTTTCTTTAATACTGATTGAATTATTACAACTATATAATTTTATTGATTAAATTATTCAAACATAATTTTTACATAAATTAATTTACTCCAAAATCATTTATACCACTCTTATTTTCTAGGATTCAAAAAAATGCTTAAGTAATTTCAAGTTTAAAAGTTATCATGAAAAGTTGGATCAAAGTAACGAGAGGATTTTATGGCGCATGATTCGCAAAATAGTATGATAATGTTTGCAACATTCTCTTACCTGTATTGATAATTCAATAAGTTTATAATCATATTTACTTTATTATGAAAGAAATTGTTATGATCTGGAAAAATTCAAAGTTTTAAACTTTTTCTTCAAAATTTTCACCTAAGAAAAATCTAACGAATGTAAAGATCTAAAGAATTACTTACTTTTTAAACATCTAAAGAATTACTTACTTGTTAAAATATTTCCTTTTTTAATTGCAAGTAGTAAATATTATTATTTTAAAAGTAATTTATAGCTTAAAATTACAATTTTTTAATACAGTACAAATCTGTTGAATTTTTATTCAGATATTACAGTAACGATTTTAATTACTAGTAACTTAGTTTTAACGCTGTGCTTTATTTTGTTGATGTATTAAACAACAGTATCTAGTATCTGGATATAGTATCTAGATACAGTATCTAGATATGTATCTGTATCTAGATAATAGCAGATAATCATGATCTAATTACTGAATATTAAATTTCACTCAATGGTACCTTCAATACAATTTCATCTGTGTGCTGCTTCATGACAAAAACTGTATTAATGATGTCAAGAAATAGTAAATATGGTACCGAGGGATGCTAGAAACTTTATTGATTGATATAATTCATTAACTATTCTCATTTATTCAGCGTCATGAAGACCTTTTTGTATTAAAGCTTCTTAAAGTTATTCGATGATTTGAATAAAACAATGAAAAAAAAAGGAAAAAACGAGCAGCAGAGAAATTGTCAAACATTACTGGGAAAAAAGTTCATGCACTTTTTGTCTTTTTTTACTTTTGCTTTTTTCTCTTCAAAGAAAATATTAAAACTTTATCGAAAGTAAATAACTGCATTAGTCATTTACTTTACTCTATTTTTACTCTTGAACTTTTCTGTTGTCCTAGTATTATTTCATAAAACTTTCTTTATTTCTCTCTTTCATTTAATCTTTACTCTCTTTATCTATTTATTACTCAACTCATTTCTTATTAAAATATTCATTAATTTCAATTTTCGATTAATCTCAATTTCCGGTTTTGTAATCAATTTAGCTATTATCATAGAAGTTTTTGGAGAGAGTTTGTTTGTTAATTTACGAACGATAATTTATAGGAATAGAACGAATAGCAAATTTCTTCTACGTATGATAATCGATTGATAAGGAATTGATTGAACTTACGATTAATCAGAAAATCTTTCGTCCGGAAACCTTTCGTCCGGAAACCTTTCGTCCGATCCTCTGTTTAGCAATTAAACTGATTCTCTGCTCATACGGAAACAATTATTTTTATATACATTTCCTGAATTGGGCGGTACAAAAAACCATTTAGACATGAATGATAAGATATACATGATAAGAATAAATGATAATACTAGAAATATATCAGATAAATGCGTAGACATACAGTAAGTAAATAAATAAAATCACCTAGACATACAGTAATTAAATTAAAGAAATCATGCAGGCATACAGTAAATACAGTAATACAGTACAGTAAATACCGTACAGTAGGCGTACAGTAAATAAATAAATAGGATCACATGGGAACACAATAGATGCACACTGATTAAGCAATATTTTGTCGTACAAGGAAGATGCAATTTGTTTGATGATATTGAAGAATTCATACATTAAAATCAACAATACAATAATAAATAATCACATGAATGACTTTAATATACTGTAATTCACATGAATATACTGTAATCTCTTCTGCTTTTTTCGATTAGCTTTTAGATATAAGCTTAAAGAATGGAAGGAAACAGAATTCATAACTGAATGACAACATACTTTTTGATAAGTAATTCATCCATTTATTTACTTCATGAAAATCAATAATTAACTATCTCGCATAACTGCTATCCTTTGAGAATTTCAATAAACACTTAATTCTTATTGAAATATTTCGAAATGAATATAACTTACTCATATCATCCATTATTATTATACTTTCTCTCTTTCATAGCATTTGAATATTTTCACTGTTTTTATAGTTACTTTCATTCATTACCTATTTATTTATTATTACTACTGAAATAATTTTATTACCTGTAATTATTATTATTATAACTGAAATAATTTATACTTTAGCAAATTACAAATGTGGTAATCTTACACTTACTGTTGCAATAAAAAAAAAAACCTTTCAATAACCTTCAAAATTCACTGTACATTTCGAAAATCTATTTATTATTTAAAAATATGACAAAATCGATTAGTGATTTATTTTTCATATAATTCAAATTTTTGGCTAAAATTTTAGCTAAATTTGCTAAATATATTTTTACTTCATGATGAATGATATTGTAGTATCGTTATGATAAAATTTTCCATGAAATCATCAATTATCATTTTCATATTTCTCAAACTTCGTTATTTCTTTGGCTTACATTTAATCATTTTTCCAATTTCATAGCTTCTTTTCAAATGCATATGTTTATTCAAGTAGACATATATATATATATATATTTATTTATTTAAGCAAATAAAAATGAAATTATTCAAGCGAAATAATTTAGAAATTTTAGGAATTTAAGGAAATGATTTCAATTATTATGCGGTTTTCGTGTTTTTTTTATCGAGTACTTAATTTCTCAATTGTAATTAATTATTAAAACTACCTGAATATAAATTAAAATTAATAATTATTAAAATTATTAAAATTACTTAAATTAAATTAAAATACCTCAACCTGAAATCAAAATACACATATGTGTATAGTTATGCAAATAAGAATGAATTATTCAAACATTCAAGTAATTATGAATTTTTTTTAATTTTAGAATCTCAATTGATTAATATATAGTTTTCTTGCTTTTTTTTCTTCAAGTACTTAATTATAATTAATTATTAAAACTGATCAACCTGAAACTTGCATTTATATATTATATATATTTAAGCAAGTAAGAATGAAATTGTTCAAGCGTAGAAATTATGACTTTTTTAGAATTTTAGGAATTTAAGGAAATGATTTCGATTGATAAACGCATGGTTTTCATGTTGCCTTTTTCATCAAGTACTTAATTTCTTAATTGTAATTAATTATTAAGATTACCTGAATGTAAATTAAAATGCTTCAACATTGAAATTTTTCATTAAGAATAGAGAAAGAAAAAAATGATTTAAGGGAATTTTCGCAGTGCTGATATTTAATTATGGTTAGAAAATTAATTTCCTTACTCCAACATTTTGATATATTTGTTATATGTAGTATTCATGATTATCACTATAATATCAATAAATATGAAATAACTATTTTCAGAAATGATAACTCTATCATATATATTACTTATGTCTGATTAATTTACTAATTTAATTTATTATAACAAATAATTATCTCCAATATTAATCACGCATTTTTTTTAAGTGTATTTTATTGATTGGTTATGAATCTATTTGATGTTTTAATCTTCAAAAAAGGAAAATTTTGATATTTCAAATTTCAAAACTTAAAAACTTTTCAAGTTTACCTGTTTCCCGGATAAAATTTTAGGTAAACGTAATTACGTAATTAACTTTGTTTACAGATATAATTAGTTTACAATTAATTTAGAATAAGATAGACAGGTGGATTTTTTGATTGAACTTGAATATGGTGAAGGTCGAATTTTGTGGAGAAGGTTTCTTTGTTTGGACGAATTCATGATTTGTAAGATTGTAGTGCAAGAAGAATAAAATAACAATTTACTTTTTACTTTGCGACTTTTGCGACTTTGCGATGATTGCGACTTTTGTTGATAACTGTGGAAACTCTGTTATAGTTATTGATCTCATGATAAATTTTTAGGAGGAGGAGGAGGAGGAAATTTACATTTAGTAAGAATTGTGAATGAATTTGAAAGTGGAATTGATATGATGATCTGGTGAGAAACATTTGAATTAGTTATTTTAAACAAAAGATAAACGATGGAATAAACATTGAAGTACAAATTATCGGTGAGAAAATGAACATGGATAGATGGTAAATTGAACAATTTCTCTAATATCTCATGCAAATTACAATAAGAATATTTTACATTTTACAAGTAATAATTGAAGATAAAAAATAAAAATGATTCGATAATATTTATAATTAAAAATTAGTTTCGAGAAAATTCTCAATAGATATTATTTCAAAAAATTTTAACTTCCAAATAATTATTCCAAGTAAGCTATGATTAAACTATGTTTAGATGTTTGCTTCGGGAAATTGGAAAAATTTTTTTTATAATATAAAATCATTCAAATGATTGTTTAGTATTATTGATTGAGTAAAATCTATGCGTGATCAATCTCAAATAAATCAACGGTACTTTTACTATCAGTAATGCTAACAGTCAGATTGATTGTCTACTGTAGGATGCATTACTGTAACATCATTCCATGTACGATATTTATCGATTCTTTTTTATATGATATACAGTTAACTTATCATACGTGTGAATAGTTCTTTGCTCCTATACTGCGTATCATTGAACATATTTGACTTACGTGTTATTTACGTATTGATTAGTCGGTCTCATCATGAAATAGAGGAACTTTTCGCCGAAAGAAGCTCCATCACCAATTCGCGATCAATCAAGAATATATATTATTGTTATTATCATTATTATTATCA